>JANTPZ010092878.1:0-10864 GCA_025593235.1 Vachellia pachyceras
TTGCCAGAAGCACAATCTTGTATTGCATACTCAGAAGCATGGTTTCTCCACTGAGATTTGAAGTTCTTGTTAGATGCATAGGCATGGGTTTTATCATAGCTGAACCTCATAATTTATTGCTTTGTGAAGTACTTGGGCCATATAATTAAATCGATTTAGTATCATTAGTATTTATTCTAGTTCAAAGACTTTGTCTAGGACATGATTGACGCAGTTACCCCAGTTGACTGAGCTTCCAAAAAAGATTAATAATTTTTTTTTCTTCTGAAGGTCCGCTTTTTTTGCTTCCGTGAGCTGTTTTAGGGCAAAATTTATTATCTGAATTATTTTACTGCTTATTGTTTCCCTTTCCAATTCCCAGAAAATAGAAACTGTATAATAATTGGCCTTATTGTTGAATAGAAGAAGATCCCGCATGATTACATGGGAATGAAGGAAAAAGTGTATAAAACAAAAATGGAATCAACAAACGAAAAGAAAAACTGGTACCTTTCCCGTCATCATTTTGGAGTGGCGAAGAAAGCTCAGAACCCTCTTCTACACTGTTAGTAGGCTCTTCTACACTATTCGTAGGCTCTGATGTTCCATTTGCTTCAGCTAAAGTGTTTGGGTCCATTCTCTTCAATCTTTTTCAGATAAAGATGACTTTGAGGCAGATTAAGATGGCAACCCAAAAGAAAAGATGAAACCCATATACTTCCAATCCTTGCCAGCGGTCAAAATAGCACCAAGCAGTCCCAAAATAGAGGTCCAGAAAAGGGATTTTGTTAGAGGGGAAGTGACTGCAACGATTGAGATAAATTGTGATGCCGCCAACACCGTCGGGTATATTCTATGCGGCTAATGCACAGGTTGAAAAGAGAGCAGTTTTTCGAGTGCCCTATCCGTGCAAGACGTTAGGGAGGCTGTGATGTGCGTTCGAGTGAGTAACCAGACGCCAAAGGAGGAACAAGGCTTTAGGGTTAATATAACCCAACACTCCATATTGGGTCTTGAGTCATTCTCCGCCAAACCTGCCGCCCGATAGCGACACACGTGAGCTATAGCAGCAAGGACACTGTTATTGCGTCTTTTTCTTCCGTGGTTAATAAGCATTAGTACTACACGGGAACATTGAATATGCCAAAGTTTTTTTTAATATCAGATTCAGCCCGAAAATTTATAAAACATAACATTTTTCACTTTGAGTAATGGATCTTTAATAAACGTTTATTTTCATTTGAATGAGGTATATGTTATTTGAATAAATGCCTCATCTTCAGCGTATACAATTTAAATATGAACATAAAACTCAATTAATGAGTTTCAAGTTCATTCGAAAGAATAGTAAAGATTTTAAGCCTCATCTTAAAATTTCATTCGAACAAGTTGAAGATGAAACACTTCATTCAAATGAGAAAATTATTCATTTAAATGAGCTTTTAAATCAAGTATCAAGTCAATTTTAAATGGCTGTAACTTTTACATTTCATCTCTAAATTTGACAAATGACCTATGGTTGGAAAGCCCTTTGAGTTTTCTTTCAAATAAAATAATTTTGAAATCAATTGAATATGTGATGTAAGATATATCATCAAAAAACTGAACATATATCAGGAATAAACATATTCCTATAGCTGTAAAAATTATTTTATTCGAAAGAAGACTCAAAGGGCTTTCCATCAATAGGTCATTTGTTAAATTTAAAGTTTAAACAAAGAAGTTACATTGTTTTAAAATTTAGACTTAAAAGGGTTTAGAAAGTATGCTTTATAAACCGTAGCTTCTAGCTACGATTAAAAAAGAATGCTTTCTAAACCGTTCATAAAAAAACAGTTTAAAAATTTAAGATTCATTTGAATGAGTTTTAAATTTACAAAAAATAAACGGTTTAGAAAGTCTAACTTCAAAAGGCTGTAACTTCTAGCTAAGGTTTAGAAAGCATAATTTCTAAATCCTTTTAAATCTAAACTTCAAAATGCTATAACTTCTTTGTTTCAACTCCAAATTTACCAAATGACCCATCGTTGGAAATCTCTTGAGTTTACTTTCAAATGAAAAAAGTTTTAAAATCGTAGGATTTGTCGTTTGAGAGATATAATAAAAAAAACTAAACGTATATCATGAATACGTTTATTCCTGATATATGTTCATATTTTTTATGATATCTCTTAAACCACATATAAAATTGAAAAACGTATCTCATTTGAAAGTAGATGCAAAGAGATTTCCAATGACAGGTCATTTGTAAAATTTGGAGTTCAAATGAAGAAGTTACAGTCTTTTGAAGTTAGACTTTCTAAACAGTTTATTTTTTGTGAACTTAAACTCATTAGAATGAATCTCGACTTTCTAAACCGATTTTTATATGAATGGTTTAGAAAGGATGCTTTCTAAACCGTATTAGGTTTTGTGACACCTCTTACTAGACCCCTCTAGCTTCATTTTATATCATATTGGAACCCCTTTTAGGCCTTGGATACCTTAAATTGACAAAAGAAGTTAAATAAAAATTTTCACTCAAGTTACTATTCACTTGATCAATTTTTCTAGATTTTTGGCACAACTTTAAAAATTTATAACTAATTCTTAAAAAATTGAAATTGAGTGATTCTAATTTTTAAATGAAGCTTACAATATTCCCTACAGGGAAAAAATACTTGTTGGCTCATATCCTTACCCAATTGATATAGTTTATTCCATGAAAAAGCACTGTTTATAAGGTCACTTTTCATTTTCCAGGTTTTTCTTCAAACTTTGGAAAATCAAAACTCTTAGCACAAATGTTCAAATCCAGTGATATTGGATTCATTTTAAAGCTCTCCGTATGAACTATTTAACTGGAAAATTTCAGCTCAATTGGACACCGTTTACTAATTTTTCCTCTCTGCCCAAAGCTTAGGTGTATTTAGGGGTATTGGAACCCCCTTTTTCTTGAAAACTTTATGTTAGAATAGGATTTGACCAAGAGGGGGTGAATTGGTCTAATAAAAATTTAACAATTAAAAACACAGAGCAGTAATGAACACAGAGATTTATCCTGGTTCAGTCTCCTTGACCTACGTCCAGTCCTCAGAGCACACATGAGATTTTCAAGTCCACTATCAACAAATGAATGAGGCTTCACAAGCCTGTACAAGTTGGGAATCCACTCCCCCTTTCTCTTTTCACCAAAACAGAGTGACACTCTCTCTATTTTCTAACTCTCTTTCAGCCCAATAGACTCAAGGTATTGACTTACAAAGTATTTTTGCCAAAAGGTTCTCTCTCAAAAGAGTATATGGCTAATAATGAAGCTCAGAAAGAAATATTGAAATAATGTAGAGAATAAAACAAAGCAACCTTGAACGCTCAGAATGTTCGTTGTTTTTTTCTCTGTATTGAATGCTTCTCCTTTTATAGTTGAGAAGATCTTAAATGTCCATTAGACTTCATTGAATAGTCGTTACTCTCATCATCGACCATTTGGCTTCTTCATTAATGGCATTAAATGCTTCAGGGTCAGACAACAGCGAATGTTGCAGAAGAACGTTAAAGTCTCTAAGCCTCGAACCATGCCTGTGCTTCTTTCCTCATTTTTTGTTACACATTTCTGCATTTATGAGTGCAGACAATATTCAAAATATCGTTACACAGATAAGGAAAGTAGGTGTGTAAAGTAGATACAGTGTGTCAGTAATAAAAGCTATCAGAAAAGTAGTGCTCGAGCACAACTTGATCAATGCTCAAGTGTTACTTGATGAGTTTCAAGGAAGAGTTCAATGCTTTGACACACTGTTCGAGTTTTGCATGAAAGTGTTTGAAAAAGAATCAATTACTGGAATAAGAAATCACAATGTTTGAGTGTTGATAATGCTTTCTCAAATTGCTCGAGCATTCTGTGCAAGTGTTGAAAAATATAAGTTCTGAGAAGTCACAATACTCGAATACTAGATCATAGTGCTCGAGCATTAGTAATGCTGGTAGTGAATGCTGGAGCATTATCAAGAAGTATTGATGAACAGTAAAAATTTTGAGCCCGATGCTCGAGTATTGGATGCTAGTGCTGAGCATATGCAGTACTTGCAGTCAATGCTTGCAGTGTTTCTTCTAGTGATGAGGGTTAGGTCACAATACTCGAGCACTGTTAAACTGTGCTAGAGCAGTGGCTCTGCTAGAAGCTTTTACCTGAGGTACTGCCTAACAGCACTTAAAAGGAACTCAATACTCGAGGACTGTATTTGCAGTGCTCGAGCATTGGCTATGCTGTCAGCCAATGCTTGAGTGTTGTCTGACAGTGTTGTGAAAAATATTCAACACTCGAGTACTGAAACTTAGTGCTCGAGCATTGGCCATACTTTCAGCCAATGCTTGGAGTGTTGACTGGAAGTGCTTTCAGAAACCTCAATGCTCGAGTACTATAAACCTAGTGCTCGAGCATTGGCTCTACTGTCAGCCAATACTTGCAGTGCATCTTTGCAGCATTGTTTGTAAGTCCTATTTTAGCCTAATGCTCGAGTATTGACTTGCAATACTCCAGCATTGGCGTTATTCTTTGCCAATGCTTGAAGTGTTCACTCAGAGTATAGTTTAAGAACTTCTTTTTAAAACACAGTGCTCAAGTATCATATTCCAAAACTCGAGTACTGACAACACTTCATATCAATACTTGAAGTATTGCCTAGAAGTACTAAATTTTCTTAAGTTTAAAACATGCAGTGCTGGAGCATTGAATTCCAATACTCGAGTACTGTCAATACTTTGACAAAAACACTCGAGTATTTTCATAAAGCATTGAATGAAAACTTTGAAACTTAAGATTCAAAAACATTTTGCAATCTCTTAGCACATAAATTACTTTATTTTGGTATCATTAAAACAAGGTATCAACACTTTATTCTCTTAACATTGGTAATTTTACCACTTCTAAACCCTTTTTATTACATGCTTAACTTATCTAAGCCATTTGCAAGAATTTATGCATGCATCCACATAATTTCACTCAATTATCATGTAGGAGTTTAGGCTTACATAAAATACATAAGCATGTAACATAACATTCATTCATTATAAATAATTCAACAAGCCAGAACATAACAGAATGGCTTTTTCATTCATCAAGCATCTTTCCTTACCCTTACTTGAGCTTCCACCTAAAATAGTTAGTTGAGGAATAGTAAGATTTTTGGAAATCCCAATAACAAAACTATCTAACACACTTAGAAAAATTACATGGCAACTTTGAAAGACAAGTGTGAATTCATGATGACATAAAATGTGGAACATGAGACAATTACATGCATATGGCCATAGCACACAAAAGTACATATTCACACTTCCATCATCACAAATATTCAATATCAAGCCATGCATAGTTCATAAAACATTTTCATAACACTTTGCTTAAGGTTAGAAGTTTTGCATGTTTATTATGATCTTGAATATCTCTTGAAATTCAAATTTCAAGATTAGATCTTGAATATCATTTCAAATTTTGAATTTCAAGATTAGATCTTGAATATCCTTTGAAATCCAAATTTCAAAATTCGATCTTGAATATCTTTTGAAATTCAAATTTCAAGATTAAATCTTGAATATCATTTCAAATTCAAATTTAAAGATTAATAATGATTAATCTTGAATATCCTTTTAAAATTCAAATTCGGATTTTTCAAGATTAATAAAATATTAATCTTGCATTATGATGCACTCTATAGCTCTATAAACATGAGTGCTCCTGAACAGTAGAGACATCCCATTTCTGAATTTGAATTCGCTCTTGAGCCACAAAATCTTAGGGAGAAAGAGAGAGTGAAACGAAGAGGTGCTAGCATGCTGCGATTGTTGGGAACTGTTCGCGTGGATACAGGTAAAGGGAGGCAATCAAAGAAATGTCGGCTCTTCGTGATCGGAATCAAGAACGTAAAAGGTCATGGAACCTGAAGAGATCCAAATGCAAGAAACGCTTCGAATTCAAAATGCAAAAGGTACACCTTCATCTCCTCGATCTAAATGCCTTTGACAGATCTGTACTTGGGATTAGAAAATTTTAAATTCCGCTGCATGTACGTTCTAATCCCAACATATATTACAGGTCTAAACTTTAAAACGCTATAACTTCTTCGTTTCAACTCTAAATTTAGCGAATGACATATCATTGGAGATCCTTTTAAGTCTACTTTCACATGAAACAAGTTTCATATCATAGGATTTTTTGTATGAGGGATATAATAAAAAAACTAAACATATTTCCAGAATACGTTTATTCCTGATATATGTTCAGGTTTTTGATTATATCTCTTAAACCACATATCCAATTGATTTCAAACTTATCTCATTTGAAAGTAGACTTAAAGGAATTTTCAGCAATAGGTCATTTGTCAAATTAAGAGTTCAAACGATGAAGTTACAACCTTTTAACGTTAAACTTTCAAAACCGTTTATTTTTCGTCTACTTTCATGTGAAAGCATCCTTAAACCATTTTTTTAAATGAATCTCAACTTTATAAACCATTTTTTGTATGAACAGTTTAGAAAGCATCCTTTCTAAACCGTAGTTTCTAGCTAAAGCTACAACTTTCTAAACCGTTTTAAGTCTAAACTTCAAAACACTGCAACTTATTCATTTCAACTCCAAATTTAATGAATGACCTATTATTGGAAAGTCCTTTGAGTTTACTTTCAAATGAAACAATTTTCACAAGCATTGGATATGTGGATTGAGAGATATTATCAAAATATTGAACATATATAAGGAATATGTTTATTCCTGATACATGTTTGGTCTTTTGATGATATATTTTCTTGTCAAATCATATTCTCTCATAATAAATCTTTCCTACTTACTTTGTGGTTGTATATTGTTTAACAATTAGGTACTCAAACCGTGAGTCACAAGAATAACATAGCATGTAAATAATTAAACAACATAATGTGTAACATTGCGCAGATTTCAAACTGACTACGGTTGTTAAAAGGAAGAAAGTAAAGCTATTAGAAACCATATTTTGTTAAAACCAATAAATATATAACTGGTAAGTGGAAGCACACAAGGTTGGCTTTAAAAAGTTTATGCTAAAAGTATAATACTTTTCAATGTACTATTATATTTCAATGTAAGTCGAAGATCACAATTTAAACCTACCTCCAAAGGAAATACTAATATCATTACCTTTTTAGTGAAATAAAATTAATATCAAAGTAATATATAAGAAAGGAACAAATCTTGAAGATGATAATAAGACTAAGGCTCTGTGTTGCATTTTAGTAATAATGGGATTGATTGAATTTGAAAACCCCATACATTAGCCCAAACACTTGTCAATTTCGCTTATGCTTAGGGGGGAGCAATGGGCAGGCAGGGCTGCCCGGTGGGGTAACCCGTGCCCCGCCCGTTAAGGATTACATGGTACGGGGCACCTCGTACGTTTTGCCCTGTACAAACGGGTACAGGTCAAAACGGGTAGGTTTACGGGTAACCCAGATAACCCGTAACTGCTGTTCAACATAGCCAGACGGACGCCCTTGCTTGGCGCCCAGCCTGCCCTTATTCAACAAACACTTTTCCCCTTCACGCGTCATGAATCCTCCAAAGCTCAGATCTTGCAACCACCCGAGCTCTCTGAAGATGATGACACTCAGGTAATCGTTAATACTCCAGGCAAGATCCTGTACCTATTACTGGCAAGATCTAGAACTGTTATTCAACACCTTCCCATACAAATGCCCTCTAATGAAGATGACGGTGATCTTCGACCATCCACAATGGCGATGGTGATGATTCATGAGATCCCCATCTCCGAATTCATCATCCGACTGCAATTTTGTCTTCAAGATCCACATCCGCGATGGCAACAAGCTTTGGATAAGGTCATCTTTGACTTCTCCAGCAACTGACAATGGTGACGGCGACCTCGACCTCAGAGGGTGTTAGCGATTTCAATGGCCAGATATTCGATGGCTTCATCTTCTTCGTCCATCACAATATCTTTTTCCTCCTTGATTTCTAACAAAGATTGACCTGGACTTGAAAACGGAGGTAGACGAGAAGGAAATGAACAGTCAGAGGGAGTTGAAGTCCAGGACTTGAAACGGAGGTGGAAGATGAAGCAGATGGAGAAGCGAGAGAGGAGGATGAGGGCGGAGTCGGATACGAAGGCGAGGACGGACAAGTGGAGGAGCGGTAAGAGCATGGATTGGGTTGTCGGTGTGTCACGACTGGAGAAAGTAAGACTGAGAGTGAACAGTGAAGCTGATAAGACTAGAGACTGCAGACTTGTTGAGTGTGTCAGTGTGTAGACTGGAGAGACTGAGAGGGTGAGCTGTGTTGAGTGTGTCAGTGCGTGACAGTGCGAGTGTGATAGAACAAGGCTGCGTTTTTTTAATTGACAAAGTGACCTCATGGGCGAGCACGGGTCACCCTGTGGGTTATCCAACTTGAGTCATAAGTTTATCACTTGAGTCATAAGTTTACATGACCAACAAATAACAATCAACTGGTTTTCAAACAAATTTTTGTATTCAATGTATAAACATTAGTGGATTATCCAACTTATCTCCAATGTTGTACTTATCATGGTATCAACAACACCTATAAGTAAACAGTTAATTTGAGTCACGTCTAAGGACATTGTCCTTAAGAGCTATTCCGTGACTACCGGCTAAGTAAGTTGCGATATTCCATAGGATTAAACATATTCTTCCTGCAAAATAGGGTAAGCAGGACAAAAAGATAATATAACTTAGCGGGTAGAAAATATGTCAAAAAAGTAAGAGAGAAGCACGAAAGCTCAAGTATTGTATATCTGAGCCTCTCATAGACACTGCCTTATATAGGCCTCTATTGCCAACACTATTCATCACCCATTAATAAAAATAAATTTTCAATTTCAATAGAATAAATGCGTCGGTTTTGTATTGAGCCATAAAGTATCATGATGACACAATTCAAAACCACATTTAACTTGCGCGTAAAAGGTAATGAAAAATTGTAGGATTTATCTCTCAAGTGGCCTTTATCGTGTGAAAGTTCTTTCCTCCTCTTTGCTTATTTATTATCCAAGATCATATTTTGTCGGATATTCTTTTGGATCCCATAATCCCAAATAATGTGGGATTCATCCTTTCACACACACACACACACACACACACACACAATATTTACAACACAAATAGCTTCCTCCTACCATGGAGGGAGCTGGAGTGATTTACCTACCATAAATGTTGGAGGGAGCTGGAGTGATATGCTGCCAAGAGAGAGATGAAACGGAAGATGAGAGAAAATGAAGGCTTTGAACATTGGAGACATTAGCCAGAGATGAGAGAGAGAGAGACAGAGAGGTAGCAGCAGAGAGAGAACTAAGTGTCTCAAAACCTAGATTGAGGGATATGAGAAGGCAGTAAAAAAGGAACATCCTTTTATAGTGAGAACGAAGAAAGGAAGAAGATTCATGCAAATTACATGTAATGCTCTTATACGTGTAATATGAATTTGATATGAGTTAAGCACTGAGATTTTAAGCACTGAGATTTTTTTAATTAATCAGTTAATTCTAGGTTTCTAGATGAGATTGAAAAGTTAGGAATACTGGTTAGCAAGGTTTCTTACAAGTCCTTGTGCTCAGTTAAAAGAAGAACTTAATATTAAAATTGGATAAGGAAGGTTAATAGATTCAATCACCTAGGGCATTCATCTTATATAATTTAAATACATTCATTTATTTTAACTAGATAGTGAAAAACATTGTTGATACTCTTGAATTAAATTGTTAATTACACTAAATTATTTAGGAACTAAATATAGGCTTCACGTAGAGATCGACCTAAGTTAGTGATACTATATTGCATTATACCGTAGTTTTATTTGATTGCTATAAGCCATGATGTGGGGCAATCAAATAAAACTAAATTATATGCAATATAGTATCACTAACCTACGTTGATCTATCTAATTAAACTAAGCTATAAGTGGAGCCTATATTTAATTCCTAAATAATTTAGTGTAAATAACAAATTAACTAAGGAGTATGTGAATTGTATGTCATCTATCTAATTAAACTAAATGAATGTATTTAAATTCTATAAGATGAATGTCCTAAGTGAGGCAAATAGGGTCTAATATAAATCTGGTATGAGTTCAGCACTGAGATATTTCTAATTAATTAGTTAATTTTAGGTTTCTAAATGAGATTGAAAAGTTAAGAATATTGATTAGCAAGGTTTCTGACCAGTCCTTATACTTAGTTAAAAGATGAAATTAATATTAAAGTTAGACAAGGAAGGTTAGTGGATTCCTAAAAACCTAGAAAACTATTGATTCCAAGAGAATAAAAGAATTACACCAATTGAATGACAAAAAGAAGTGTTATAATCAGATTAAATTCAAAAGGTACGAATATGATATAAGTTTCATAATCCAGAATGCACTAGAAACCTAAGTACAATCCTCAACTATACATATAAATCACAATCCACACACACCATACAACTAAAATCTAAACATATGGTGAGTAGAAAAAAAACTTAGAACTCCCCTTATGAGCTCAAGGACTCTGGTTAATACCATCGTCACCATCGAACGGATGCACTTAGCCACTCAGTTGGAAAATCAACTCCATTAAATAGCTGGACTTCCCTGACCATTGTAGATATTGCAAGAATGGAGGAAGGAGTATGAGTATGGAGGACGGCGTGCGTGAGGATTGTGGCAGAGAATGACATACTGGTATGGGACGGAGTGGGGGATTGAGATGAGGAGAGGATGAGTGTTGGTGAGTGGGTGAGTGAGATGGTTGATGGCATTATGGAATGGAAGTGGAGAGAGGACGGATAGAGGAATGGGGGTGAGATAAGGCGTAGTAACAAGAGTGAGGCTGGAAATTTAGGGCTTGTTTGGAAGCCCAGTTTG
>JANTPZ010092880.1:0-13109 GCA_025593235.1 Vachellia pachyceras
CTGTTACTGATTTGCAGCAGCCAGGCACAATGTTGCTCTGTATACTGACATCTGTGCAACATATAAATCTGATTCTAAAAATTCTCCCCATTTATATTGACATCGTCCAGCAGTGACATTTCATTGGAATTACTTATTTGGAGTTTTGGATGGACATCTGAAACTTTGTCCAATTTATTTTTACATTGTTCAGCAGTGACTTCCACGTTCCTTTGGAATACCTTATATGGTATTTTTGGATGAACATTGGGTATATCCCAGTACATTGGAGCAGTTTCTCCTGTTTCATCTCAAAGGTGTTTGCTACAAGAAAGAGAACACAATTGCGTGGGGCCATTTGCACCTTATGTAATATTATATCTTCTGCTGGATTATGTGCCACGTCTGCTTTCAGCTGCTTTGAATTGGTATACCTCTATAACACGTGTTCTATTTTACAGTTCAGCATTCCACTATTATCTTGTAGGAGGTAGAGAGGTACTATGATTCTGTTGTTCCATGTCCTGTTTTGGAGTGATTATTTCCTTTTATATATATATATATTTAGTCTTCTTCTTTTATCTTTTTTTTTTAAAAAAAATGGATTTCTGTGAGGCCAGAAGGGAACTTGATTTCAGTTTCAACTGCAGTAGGAAACCTTGAAGTGATATTACCATCTCGTTTGCCTCTTATAGAAGAGAATGCAGCCATGGCTGAAGTTTCTGTTCCTTCACACAATGTACCTACAATTAGCAAGAAAGGTTATCAAGTGAAACATAAACTTTCAAGTAGTCCAGAATCATGAAAAAATACGGATTTGGAAGATGACAAAAATCAGGTATTAGAAACTGATGTTGAGAATGCTGGATCCCTTTTGCAGCGGAAAACCTTCGGAGGATATAGTGAACCAAGTTGCAATTGCACTTCATATTTTTGTGGTGTTAACGAGAATAGAAGGTCATTTACAGGTTTTGGAAAAGATGAGACTATTGACCTGCAGGGAGATTGCTTTTTTGAGAAGGCTAGTGGTGAACAAAATCATATAAAGCATATTAAGCAGTTGAACATGCAATCACGAGATGCTATGAGCCCAACGGCATCAAGGTTTGGCTATTCTTGTTTAGCATGTTATATTACGTATGCTCATTGTTGTGTGACCATAGCTCATTTTTCATAGCATAAATAAGATTAATTAATTTCTGACCGTTAGGTTTTCCGGGAGTGGCTACCACTCAAGTTGATAGTCATTCATCTAACTTAAAAATGGCTACTCACCTTCCAACTACATGTATGTCACTGTCTCATGATTCTCACCATATTCGCTCCCGATCAGGATGTTCATTGGCTTTAGGTGGATCCTTAAGTGGAAGTTCTATAGATTCTCGACAATTTTTGAACAGTGGCATGGCATATCATGACAAGAGATCCACTTTCTGTGGTTCAGAAAGAAAACGTTTGGCTCTAGGTAGTTCTTTTGGGGTTCCACCACACCCAACTGGATGTAAATTAAAATGCTCTTCATACGATTGGGAGCCATCTTTACCTTTCAAACCATCTTTTTTTATTACTTCTTCAAGTAAGATCATCTGTAGAAGATAAAAAAGACCCTTTTCACGGTAGTGTAGAGATACCCAATTTAGGGGATGGATTCTTGAAAGCTTCCATTTTATCTCAAACTTATCCGTTCAGATTTCATCTCAGGTTCCTGCAAATGGTGAGTCTGTTGAAGCTGAAAATCAGGGATCAGATCTTCATGGGGCCAAAAGTTCTGTATCTTCCCATAGTAGATGTGATAAAACTGAGCCAGAGAAGAGCTGTGTTCCTCATGGAAAAAGCTTCGTTACTGCTGAAACAGGTAGAACAGCAGCAAGATATCTAAATTGCCAAGTTGGAAGGGTTGGTATGGGACTAAATACCTTTGAAGATGTTCAAAATATGGGGAAAGAACAAACTGAGCGTGATGCTAGACCTCAAGTTGAAGTAATAGAGTGCAAAAAACATAAAGTAGATAGGTATAAAAAAACAGTGAAATGGATAACAATCTTCAGAAGGATGTTGGCATGCAGATAGAATCAATGGAACTGAGAAATTTCCGTTTCGCAATTGTTGATCATGTGAAAGAGATTTTAGGACCAGTTTGGCACGAGGGTCACCTCAGCAAGGATGCACATAACATGATTGTTAAAAAATCAGTTGACAAGATTATTAGCACCTTACAGCCTAAGCAAATTCCACCAAATGAGGATTCTATGAAGAAGTACCTTTCTTTTTGTCAGGTGAAAATTGCAAATCTGGTCAAGGTAAGAGTCTTCGTTTTTTTAGATAGTATTGTTGTGGTTATTGTGTGTAATTGCCTTGTTCCAACTCGTATTCCAAGGTGTGAATTCAAAACACTTTCACCATCAAGCCATGAGTTCGAAAGGCTTTAGATAGTATTGTTGATAAGGTGTGGATGAGCGTCACTTTGATATATCACAAACATTTTCTTCCTTGCAGGAATATACTAGTATATATGGCCAGGTTTGATATGGTCACACCCATATACCTTTTTTGTACAGTTCGCTAGCAGTATGTAAGATCAAAATATATGTGAAGAATGTTTGATAGTCAAGATTGTGAAGAATGTTGAATGCTCCTTCAAGATCTTGCTCAGTTGCTCGTTCTATTTTGGAGTAAACTTGTGGGGATTGAATAACCTATGTAAGTGTTATAGAAGTCACATGATAGATTTACAATCTTTCATCTACTTATTGATTCTCTAGCATATAAATAAAAAGCTGATCAGTTATTTGAGACGAGTGGCATTTATGATTGGAGAACTTACATACAGGTCCTAAAGAACAAAAAAAATCACTTTGAGGTCCCAGTAAACCATGAAATTGAGTTAGAATATCATGGGATCTTGGTTATATTAATTGCAAATGTGAAAAAACTTTATTGTCCTCCTCCTCCTCTTCTTCTTCTTCTTCTTCTTCTTCTTGTTTCTCTCATAATTCAATTCAAATAAACCGGTGCAATGGAATTTTTTCACATTTGCAATTAATCTAACCTAGGTTGCATAGGGCTCCAACTCAATTTTATGATTTCCAGGGGCCTGATAGTATTTTTTTTTTTATTCCCTAGGATATGTACATAATTTTCCCTTTATTATTTATATTAGTCTTCAAATATTCAAAATCTGTGATTAAAAGCATAGGGGTAGTTTCTTTCTATCACTACTTCTTATGATGAAGCATTTCGAAATTTATGATATATTACATACTATGGTGTTCTTCTCCCGTAATATGTATATGAATATATATGATCGACCCTGTAATATGTATTTTCCATGGAAGTATAAGAGAGAATGTGCATATACTGATAAATGATAATGGTATCACTCCTGTTCAATATTTCCTTAACAAAGTTATTTCAGGAACAGATTATTTGATTATTTCATTTATTGCTATTGTTTAGGTATGCTTCTCAAATCTCAATCTCTCAAGTGTTGATGGTTAGCCCTAAATATAGATTCCATTATATACTGACAATTTAATTAAATTTTAACTATTGAGAGTCAGATCAATTAAGAAATAAATGAAGTTGGAAATGAGCCGTAAAACAAACGAGTAATGAGAAACTCATTTAATATAACATCCATCCCCCCTCTGTCTCTCTCTCCACACACACACACACTCTTATGATTAAAAGAAAGAATACCCATTTACGAGAGGCCTTATTTCCTGTTCATATAGCATATAAAACTACTCCTAGACTAGAAAAGTCTAATTTTTTTGACATAAATGTCTAGAAATAACGAGAAATGAATACATATATAGGGAATCTGTAAACCTTGTGTCAGTGAACTTTGGCTTTTGGCTTAAAGGCATGGCAGTCCCTGCATGGTGATACCAGAGTCTTGAAAATCTTCCCACCAAAAGACTTGCTTCTTGGTCTTCTTCCTCTCTCACCCCCATCATATTTCCTTGTATTACCAGAACCCACTCTTTGCCCATTGCCATGGTGAGCTGATAATAATGAACTCAAGGATGAAGTGTGATGATGATCCGTGTGATTTGATTGAAATGAAATGACTTGTGGTTGATGTTGCTTAGTGGAGATTAGCAGATTAGCATGTTTTGGTTTAGCCTCCTTCACTGAGTTTGCTGCTGCAGGTTTTGGGGTTGGTTTAGTCACAATAAACTCAAATTCCGGGCTTTGATTTGTTGTCTGATCATGTTGTTGTTTGGATTGGTTTAGAGGAACGGAAGGTGATTTCGATTGCTGGTCTTGATTGGAGACAAAGCCACTGAAAGAGAGTGAGTCTGGTGAAATGTTATCAGCTGCAAGAACATATGAAGGAGGCTTGTTTCCATTGAAGGTTCCCATGGATTCAAGGATTTGTGATCAAAGTGGCCATTTGGGATGAAACTTTTATATGGAGAAAGTGGCTGCAAGTTGAAAGCATCTTGTGATCTTTTTGTTTTGTCCAACAGATCCTTTTGCCTCTTTTTTGGGTGTCATTGGCCGCCTTGGAGCTGTTCCCCTATTTTTCAGACTATTGATTATTTTTAATCTAAACAGCTTTTAAAAGCCACAGATGATCCCAATCGAACAAAGTCTACCACGTTGGTATAATGTTCTCTTAGCATTAATTTTTCTTTTAAATATATTCAAGACTCAAACTTGGGAGTTTCGGACAGAAATTTTTGGGTTTTCAAGCCGGTTCTGATCTAGAGCTCGTTTGAGAACTCTTCTCTTAATCTATGTTTTGTTGTAAAATCTAAATTTTACTTTAAAATCTACGTTTTGTTTAAATACTCAAATTTTTTTCAAAACCTATATTTTGTAATAAAATTTAGGTTTGAAACCTAGGTTTTGAAAAATTATTTTGTTGTTAAATCTCACCCTCTCATAATAAATTTTCTCTTTTCTTTTTTTTTTCTTTATTTCTCTTTCCTACTTACTTTTTATTTCAAACTCTGTAAAACCTAATAACTTCTCAAATACAATTTTTGCTTTAAAATTCTTAAAAGATATTTTCACAAACTCTATTTTTTAAAACATAGCTTTTACCTTGAATTTCATAAAAACTATTCTCAAACCGATTTAGACGAGCTTCTCATCGTTGTGCAGTGGTAGCCTTTTTTTTTTTTGGGGTAAACTATGTGCAGTTGTAGCTTTGATAGCAAGTGTTGAACTACTATGATTGATTGCCATGTGTTGCTTTTAATTCTTTTTTCTCCTTCCTTTTGTATTAGATTGGACACTTTTCGTTGAGTCTAATTTCAATTGTTTCATTTTAGAAGTAAAATATTAAGCAAATCAATTTCTTAACTATATGTCAGCTTGGAACTTGATTATAATTTCTTTAGAAAATATTGAATATGAATTGTTCACAACATAAATATGAACACGATCTTGAATAGATATGTCTTGTGTATTTTTCCTTGTGTTAGCACCTAATCTAGATTTTAAATTCCCATTTTTTTAATGACCGAAACACATTCCAATTTCCAAGTTTTAGTGCGTCAATGGTCACATATTCTCATCAATAATTTTATATTTAGTGTCAAGACACATTTTTTTAAAAAGCTCTCAAATATAATAAATGTCTTCTTAGATTTAGAACTTTTGGCGTGGAGATCGGTGGATATTATAAAGGAAGAGTAATATAAAATAAGCCAAACCCCTTTGTCAATGTCATTTCAAGTCTCAATCAAATTAAAAAATGACACAAATCCATTAACTTCAATTTATGTTTTTTTTCCTTTGAGTTTGTCCCTCCAGTGCTTATATCCATCCTATAATTTATTTAGCCGGCTGATCCTACAAGGTTTGTTAGTATGATGGTAACATATTGTAACACTCTTATTTATCTGTTAAGGCACAGATATCTTTCTATTAGAGATATTTCGGTATGAAATACTGCAAACGTATCTCTCTAAAATTCAAATCATGTTTTCATCAGCTTACGAGAGATTAATCATTTCATTAAACACAATTAGGTTGGTAACACTAGCATTTTGTTTTGGTCTTAGACGTAGAGCTTTAATATATTTTGTTTTCTAATTCTATTTTTATTCAAATTACTTTTATTAATTATATATATTAAAGAAGTTTACATCAACGTGGTAATTTTGAATATATATTTTTTATAAATGATTAATTTTCTTAATATTTGTAAACATTAATTTAGTATCAGAGGGTATTTAATACAAAATAAAAAATTTATGATGAGACATTATTTTCAAAACATAGAAGGAATATTGTGACTTATTAAAATTATGTGCATTGCAATAAAAAATGTGTCTAATCATATTTTTTTATGGACATAGGTACACACTTAGTTCTCGAATTTTATGTGACTTATCATTACTTGTAAAGAAGCAATTGTTAAGTTTATTAGCAACAAATCCATTTAAATTTAAATGAAATTAAAAAATTAACAAACATGTCATAAAATCTACTTATAAGCTCTTAAAATTCGATTCATTCAGACTTGCACTATGTGTTGAATATATTCGTACTCTTAACTTATAAATAGTATGACTTGTAATTTTATATTACATACTAATACTAATTAGTTTGTGCATCATATATTTCTAGTCAAGTTTGATGTTTATCACTTATAAAGCGTGTAGTTTTGGACAACTTTTTATACGAATGTTAATAAAAGGGCGTCACAGATTTCATGAATCCAGTAAAATCAATTAATATACCATCTTTAGTTTTTAATATAAATATCTGTTAACTTTTTTTAAGAAATTAAGAAAATTAAATAAACAACTTTAGATTATATGTACTTTAAAATACTTATGTGTATCATTAAATTATATATCAATTTACTAGTTAGGGAAACTGATTTAAAAAAATTATAAATATAGCAGTTTATTTAATTTCCTTATAATATTCTCAAAAACATATAACGAACTGGAGTTTATATTAATGATAAGAGTTCGTGTATATATACAGAGTTAGAGATAGTCTTCTTTGAGCTTGTTTGGCTCGGTGTTTGCAGAGCCCAAACGTACGTACAACGGTATTTTTTCAAGATAATTTTTTATATATTTACCTTAACTTACGTAAATATACTTATCTACCATATTTTTAAACGGACTCTCTATTGCGTTATTTCACTTTACCTTTGGTTTAACACCGACGGTTGTGTTGAACAAAAAGGCAAGGAATCCAACAATGAGAGTGGTGTTAATGATTTGATGATGTTCTTCTAGAAAGAGTGTACAAGTTTAGTTCCTAAAGAAGAACATTAGCCGATTTATTATTTTAAATATATAAAATCAATTATTGTCTCATGAAGCCAACTTTTATGTGTGTCTATATATAAAACATTTAATCTAAACAAATTAAACCCGCTTTTGATTAAAAGTTACTCAAATTACTCTGAATGGAAATTCTGTTGGGGCACTTAACCGATTATATATTCAAAAGTTATATATCATTCATCTAATATATGACTCCAAAAAAATTTAGGAGAGCTTAATTTTTAATGTTTAAAAAAGTAAAGTTATATTTCATAATCCAAAGCAACACTTATAAAGGTATTTATAAAACATTTACAAATCCTTCCCTCCGGTTCTAAAAGTAAGAATTAGTGAAAGGGGTTTGTTTTTCTCGTAAATGTAAGAACTAGCTTAATTCATTCAATCTCTCAATTATAATTTTTTTCGACACTGTTCTGCTTATTAATTATGCATATTAATGAGTTTTTCATAGAGTATACTTTCCAATACAAATTATTAAAAAAATACCTTAAAAAATCAATACCTATATTTTTTTTACAAATAATTAATTTTGTAATCTTTTAGCAATCTAATTATTTAACTCCTATAGGAGTCCAAACTCCAAAGGGTAATACATTTTTTACTTTAATTAGCATTACGATTCAAAGACATACTTTTAAAGAAGGAGATTGTATTTCAACGAATAGATGCATGGATTTTTTTTTAAAAAAAAAAAGCTTATCAACGTTTTTCCCTTGCTTCCGATTGTGTCCCAAAACATACTTAGCTTAAATGTGAAATTAATTAATCAATTAATAGGGACCATTAAAACTATAAAAGAGGTACTATTTTGAATATTGAATGTGTGGGTATGGCTTGTACGTAAACAATAGTGTGACTTCAACATCATCAAAATCATTGATCTAATATATATTCTATTGTTGTAAAGTTGATATTTCAAGAAGATTGAAGAGGTAAAGGCCCCTACATATGAACAAAAGATTTCTCTAAAATATGAATCTTATTGGTTCCAAATAAAATAAAATAAAATAATTAAGCAGTGTAAGATGGACCTTGATACTTTATTCATCTGCTTCATTTTACTAACTTAAAAAGAGCATTATAACGGTTTAAAAGAGTAGAAGGCCCCATCAACCACCATATGTTGATAGGAATGTGGTGGTTGATTAAAGAAATAAAAATTTCCAAACAAATCATGAGCCATTTTAGCTAAATTATCTATCAAGATGTTAATATCTCTTGAAACATACTGAAACATAATGCTTCAATTTCAAGATATAAGCATTTGAGCTTTATCTACTATATTTTTGAAATGATGGCTAGCGTCGTATCCTCAATATAATCCGTGATGACTTTGATATTTTTATATTCACAATTCTAACATAGTTGTAACTCGTGGATAATGGCAATAAGTTCAGCAATAGCTGCAGGAACAATAGAGAGTTTACAACTGAATCCACATATCCATCGACTATCACCCTCATGAAGAATACCGCCATATCCACTCCGTCCAGAGCTTAGTACAGAACCATCAACCTCTAATTTACCAAAAATCGACCTTCCAATGATGTCTTCTTATTGCTCACTGCATTGCCTTGAATAAAAATTATATTGTGACAAGATAGTTTGGTCCCAACATGCTCTAAAAAAAGTAGATTGAGCTTCCTCTCCAAATACTCATTGGCACTTGTCAATCCAAATATCCCAACAAATGTATCCAAACAAGATACACCATTAGAGTTTTTAAGTAAAATCCCTGTCCGCCTTCATTTTTATGTTTAATTTTAGCCAATCCATTCCTTGTAAGGAGAAGAAATCTTCCTATAAGGGTTGACCAAAGAATACCACCGTTCCCAAGCATTAACACAGTCTCGAAGTATGTGCATGGGAGTTTCTTCTTGGTTGCAACCAAAAGGACATGCTACAGACTTTATTGGCACGGAGTTGCACTGTATGAGTTCTCCCATGTGCAAAGATACACATTAACGCTCTAATATTTTTCGAGACCAGCCATCGCCATAGCTTCTTCCAAAAATGGTCTCCTTGATGATGGGTACCTGCAGACAAAAAATCATAGGTAGATCTAACAGAAAAAACAACCATCAGAAGTAGGTTTCCAAAAGTGTTTAGCCTCTCCTCTCTTCATACACGGTGGGTGTGCACTCATAATCTGCTCAACAATATGGGGTTGAAACTACCTGCTTAGTTTTCTATTATCCCATCCCCCCAAAGGGTAACAAACTTTGGACCTTGATATTTCGATCAACTAGAGCTTCTCAACTAGGGAACAGATCAATTAGAGGGGTGTTGATATCTGCCCAATTATCAAACCAAAAATAAGCTCTCTCTCCATTTCCCAACTTCACTCCTACACCCTGTTTGAATTTTTGGCACATATCACATATTGACGAGCGAACTTTTAGTCGTCTAAGTCCGCGTCAAAGATTTTAACCGAATTAATGTAGTATAGCACCAATCCGGGTCGTATTCATTTTGAGGAGCCGGTAAAATGAAATGAAATCCTAGTAATTAAATGCGAATAACTCAAATTGAAAATTAGTTGGAGGAAATTTTATGTAGATACTATGAATTAAACTAAAATTAAAATACTTCTTTTTGGTATTTTTGAATATAAAAACAAGTAAACCAAATGAAGATAGATAAACACAATAAACGATGATGGAAATCAATTCTCCAACTCAACAACGCAGGCAATCATCACTTCAATAGATATGGGAGTTAAAACAATGAATTAAAGAATTATAATTAAGCTTTAATCCAACAACCGAGCCACCTCGAATTGCCACAAAATATTTTCCAAACTTCCAATTTACTAACTGCCCCCAGAATAGTAAAAAGGAATTAAGGATAATAAAACTACTTCTTAATTGTAACTCTTAAATTCAAATAGAATTAAAGCTAGTAAAAGATATTTGATCCAAGATTCTAAGCCATCTTAGAAAATCACAAAATATTCACTTTAAATTCAATACAATGTGATACCACAACATTATAATTGAAATTAAAGTTATAATTAGTTTAATATCAAATTGCCAAGCAATAATTCCAGTCACAATAATCTCCAAAATAAATCCTATCAAACAATAAAATTGTTCCAACAATTAGAATAACTATCCTAAGACCTAGGAATTGTTAATCAATTATTGGATAGGAAATTAAAGCAATTGGAACTCCCGTTCGAAGACTCAAGCTCATGCCATTGTTGTTGAATTAGAGAATAGTCAAATTAGCCAAGAATTGCCATCAAGAATTCCAGAAATCCAAGTGCTGCAGCCATCATTTTCCTCTCTGCACAACGATGGATGATGGAACGTTGGATGAATAGAACCGCCAGCTGGGGAATGCAGCAACGGATGACTCGTTGATGGCAGCAACAGGAAACGGAGGGAAACAACACCAGACTTAAGGATGGAATGACGTGAGGTGGGGTTTTGAATCCGAGATGAATGAGCTGCTTCGTTCCTGACCAACGAGATGCGTGAATGGATGAATCCTCTGTGTGTGCGTGCTCTCAGCTCGTGTGTGGAGGCGTCGTCGAAGCTCCTCTGATCGGTGGCGAGGTGTGACGTAATGGGAATTGTTGGATGATGGAATACGAAGCTTGGCCCTGGCGAAGGAGTGGGCAAAATGGATTATAAAATAATGAATGGATTCATGAAATGGGTTCCAGGTGGCGGATTGGTCTTGAATGAATGGCATATGAATGAGTGGCCACCGCTTTCTTGTTGTCTTGGAATGAATCTGGGCTGCGTGCTTGTTAGGGAATGAATTGATGGATTAATAATGTGTGGCCCAGCACTTGATGATGGAATGAATGAACATTTGAATGAGGCCCATTGCAATTAAAGCCCAATTCTCAAGATAATATAAGGTTTGCAAATCCAAAGCTTTTGATCCCAATTTCTTCCAAAGGTGCTTACAATAACAATTGGTATTGAGAGCATTAAAGATCTTAAAAATCAATCATTTAACAAAATGATTAAAAATATGACCATTTAACATTGATTAGATTTAACTTCACATAATTGCCATTAATCATGTTTAATGCATTTGAACCCAATAAAAGCCCAACAATAGGACCAAAATTCCCTCAAAATGTTATAAATTCATGTGACAAAATATGATTAATTCACATATCCCTTGCCAAGCAAGATAGGAGTTTCACTTCCTCTTCACTTTCGGCATGAAGCTCAACCCCACGTCTGTATTTAGATTTAAGGACACGAACCTAAAGAGCGTTAGTATTCATTAGAAGATTCCAGCATAGTTTCATATAAAAGCTTCATTATGTCTCCTTAGGTCTGTGATCCCTAACCCACCATCCGTCTTACCTCTATTGACTAGATCCTAGGGCAATAAGTGGATTTTCTTGCTATCAATAGTGTCACCCATAGAAAGCCTCGACTTTTCTTTTCAAACTCTTGAACAAGACCTTTGGGTAGAAGCATGGTCTACATATGATAGGAAGGAAGAGCAGATAAGACTGCTTTAATAAGGGTGGCTTGACCCACAATGTTAAGACACCATTTTTCATCCTGCGAGTCTCTTTTGAGTATTTTCCAATATTGGAGCAAAAGTGGCATAAGAAACCCTCTTGTTGAAAAGTGTGACTCTCAGGTATTTCCCTAGGCCCCCTATTAAAACAACACCCATCTATTGACTTAGAGCATAGGCTGTGGAGAATGGAACATTTTTTGAGAACATACTCTCATAGTAGATTTATTTATTTTTTGGCTTGAAGTAGCACCAAATCTATCCAAACACCTCACCATCCCTTCTGCTTGATCCTCATATGATCAATATATCATATAAAACCTCTCCACCATGTTACTGTTGATAAGCAACTTTGTCCAAAAAAAAAAATACCTCTGCAGTGAAAGCAATTCAAATTTCAAACGCGCGCCACAGAGCTCCTCTCTCTCCTTCCTCCTAGGTCCCTCTTCTCCCTCAGCTCTCAGTCTCTCTTCCTCACTCCCTCAGCTCTCACTCTCACCTTCAGCGAGCTCTCAGCACTCACCGTCCCTTGTCTTCTTCTCTCGCCGTCTCCCTGCGTAAGTGAGACATCGATATTGATTCCTCGCCGTCCCTTGTCCTATACAATAAACTTCTACCGAAAGAACCCTAACCCCTCGATTTGGTGATCATCTTCCCCGCGACTTGAAGCTTGAGCTCTGAAGAACGTCTCTCATCGAGTTTGTGGCGGGTAAGTTGCGATTTGTGGTTTCCTCTTCATTTGTTTCTGTTCGAACAAGAGTTTATTCATCTTCATCTTCTTCCTCTCTTGACGACCCTCCTATAATCGGCATTCAGAGACGAAGCTTGATATCCAACAATTGAAGGTCTCGCGGAGATCCTCTTATTATCATGTTTGGCTTCGATTTGTGGTTTCCTCTCACTATTCTTTGTATGTCGTTATAGTTGTCTGACTGAGTAGTCTGGAAATTTTTGTATGTGTAATGCTCTGATGGATTTGATTTGCTTATAACAGGGTTTTCAGCCATTATTGCCCTCACCCGTAACAAAACAAGAAATTATCAGATATCATTCTCCTGCGGTAAGGTCAAATTCATGCGAGGAATCACGGAAATCTCGAAGTGAACATAAACCGTAAAATCAGTTCGTCAATATTGACGTAGCAGCTCTAGAGCCCTTGCTTAACGATGACCAAGGTGCGTAGATGATTAAGTTGTGTATTTGATCCTACCGTTTCACGGTACATATTTACAGCAGATTATCTTGGCCGAACACTCAGAAGGCATATGAATGCCTTGTGGGAGCCTTGTGCACTGGGTTGCCGTAATCTATTTTTTTTGCCCTTGTGACTTCTAAAATCAACGTGACTATAACTCCTCTCCACTCCTGCCG
>JANTPZ010092881.1:0-10995 GCA_025593235.1 Vachellia pachyceras
TACCTTTCCCCTTGTACTTACCCCAAGAACTATTAAATCCACCCAACGTGACTAGAAGCACCATCAAATTGGCTTATGCTTTTAAGCTGCTTTTAACCTCAAAGTTAAGTACATAGAAGTTGATCCAAACCTGACTAAATACTGCTGCAACGTCACTTTTTCACCTTCAACCTCCACGATTATGCTTATTAACGTAAATCTAAAGAAAGTAAAAAATTGACAAGTGACTAGTGACTAGTACCATCTTAATAATGAGCTATACACTGCCAAGAAAGTTTTTGTAACACGTGTTATTTCTTCGAATACCAACATTTGCACAAAAATGATTAAAAACAAAGGAACAAACAATAATTTATTATTGCTTCTATCATAACACACACATGGAATATTAAAGATTCCATTGCATGTCTACTCACTCATTCGTACACCATAGGTACAAGCGAACAGGTCTATCCAGGCTCCAAGTCGAATGTGGGAGAAAAATAGGATTTTCACTTTAGGCAGAACAATTTTGAAGCATACTTTCACAGAAACCGACTTTGGTCCACCAATTATTATTGTAATTAGTGACCAACTTGGCTTTTTGGAAGTCCAATCTGTAATTCAGTTTCCACATATGAGCTTAATGAGCTGCTTTTACTTGAACCATGTTGTGCAGCTTCTTTGTGTTTTGCCCATTTTTGCCTTGTCTTTTCTCCAAACTGCACCAACAATAATTGTAAGACAAGAAAATTTTACAACCCACCGATCCTGGACAAAGTAATTAGGCTTTTGCAAATTGGAATAACTAAAAATTAGTTAAGTTAAATATGTAACAAATGCGTTTTGGATTCCATAGAATACTCTCTTTAGTTGCCCCTTTATGAAAACTTCCTTACCAAATGTTTACTTGTAAACATACTAAATCAATAGGGGTATCTTAGGTAAAAATCACAAATTTAAGAAACAAAATGGATTTAGTTATTATATTTAGGATGGAGGATGGTAACTTATAGTGTTTACTAGAACAACTGGATCTGGATTGACATGAAAAAGGATAATCTGGATTTCCATTAGTTCATGTATGTTGACTACATTGGAATACTTTGAAATTTGAAGTCTCCAATCCGAAAATGAATTACATTTCAAACACAATGATGATTTTTTTCAATCTACCAAAATAAACAGTGAATAATTATAAATATATAGCATGGTTGTTTGAGATAAAGAATAGTTATGTGCTAATTTGATGGAAACAAGAGTCAGTGTTTCATTGTACATTTGTTGATCTACATTAATAAGCGATCAGGTCAAGCTTGCATGCATATCAATCAGACCTACAGAACTAAGCTAGCAAGACCAGACAGAAACTCACCATGTGGCCCTATATCCTTCTTTCACTTGGAGTAATTTTTTCTCCTGAGTTCAGAAAAAAGGGTATGCATGCATGCATGCATGAATAATTATTCTAGAGCCCAGTTGTAATATGTAATTCGCACGGGAACTAGCTGAGACGTACCCCAATTTTTAGCTGCTCAAGTTGCTCCCTAAGAGGCTGAGCCTGCAAGAAAGAAGATATAAAAATAAAATAAAGAACTCTTTACTAAAAGGCAGTTTCAGATAGGTCCATGTTAAACCATTTGGTTTCTGTCGTTTGACTTGGTGTATAATTTGGAAGTTGGATCTAAAAGCTTCTGTTAGTTTATATTTTGTTATTGTACTTGTAGTTGGTTGCCTTGACAAGAGGAAATGGAAGGATATAACATGCCACGGATTGGGGATTTCCAACCCATCATTGTTGTATTTGGTATATTAGAGCTTAGGGCTCAGCTTGTGTCCAAGTCCTAAGATCCTGGCCTCCAAGTAAATATAAACTAGACCTATATTTTGTATTTACCTAGCAATATTAGAAGGGGTAAAGACTAAAACAAATTATGTCCTAGGGCTTTAGGGTGGCACAAGTCATTTAAATTTATAGTAACCCAAACGTTGAGATGATCAAAACTTCTAATTCACTATTCTTTGATGCTTTTGATGGGGTCCAAGCCAACAAGCCAATTCTTTTATTACTATGGTAGTCTCTCTTTTCTACTATGTTAGTATATTGTTAAACTTTGGACACATATATTCTTTTTATCTATGGTAGACCTTAATCGTCATTGTGTTTTACTCTTTTCTACGTACCATGATCGATTTCGCCAGGTTTGCTTGCAATTCTTCTGTCATGATAAATGTTTTAAATATTGTTTTAATTAAAGTATGGTTTAAAAGTACGTAGTGTGTTACACTTTACCTACTAGTGTTCCCGTGGTTTGACATCTCAATTACTGGAAGCTAGCAATGGAAGAAGGGTATAATGCTCGTCCCAAGAATCGGACTTGGTCCCCTAGTCAAACGACTTCATGATAAAAAAAAAGCATATAATTGGTTTGAATGGGAATTCAAGTGAAGCAAAATCTTGATGGCGGAGTTAACAAAAACAAAAAACACTTATTTTTGCTGAAAGGATTTCACCAAACCTTGGGTCGTAATGATGAAACCTTCTTACTTATAGTGAAACTACCTACCATAAGAACCTTCGAGGATTTATAATGCCAAAACAATACTCTCGTTTGTAAACTTGGAAGGTTTCTATATTGGTTAAAACAAGCACAACATGCTTGAGCCACAACATATCGTGCAAAAATTTGGTTTTTCTCTCCAAGGTTCTGCACTGATTCGTGTGCTTACGTACTTGTCTATAACACAAGAACTCACAAAACAGGCACGATAGATTTGCGAGCAAGGAGAAAGAGCAGAGAAGAAATAAGAGAGGAGTGAGCCATGTGTAAGGCAGACGGAGATTGGCAAGAAATGTTTCATGTATATTCTCAAGACACGTTTACATCTATATACAAGAAAATGCTATACAACTTGGACAGCTGGCAAGTAACAAATCTAACTATTGGTTGTTTGGCAACTGAATTAGTTACAAATGAATTACAATAACCAACCAACCAAACTTAGATACTGACAGTCAAGCTAAATACAGTAGAACTAAATTATACAGTCTGTTAACCCCCTCAAGCTAGGGAGTGTAGATCACGTAATCCCAGCTTGGATGTAAGTTTAAAAAAAAGGTGCTGGATCTAATGCTTTGGTAAGGATGTCTGCCACTTGGTTGTGGGATCAAATAGGCAACAAACGAAGGACCTTAGTGCGTATTTTTTCTCTGACAATATGGCCATCGATCTCATTTTGCTTTGTTCGCTCATGGAAGGTAGGATTAGCTGTAATATGTCGAGCGGATTGACTGTCACAATATAGAATAACTGGGTGAGGATGCAGAACATGCAAGTCACAGAGCAAGTAGAGTAGCCACTGAACTTCACATGTCAAGGAAGCCAAAGCACAGTATTCAGCCTCCGAGGAGGACTTAGAAATTGTATGCTGCTTTTTGGATTTCCAGGAGACCAGTGAGTGACCCAAGAAGACACAGTAGCCTGTGACTGAGCGTCGTGTATCCAAGCAACCTACCTAGTCAGAATCATTGAAGCCGCGCAATGTGAGAACAAATGTAGCTAAGAGAAAGATGCCTTGACCTGGCATGGACTTTAGGTACCTAAGGTCACGATGGGTAGCTCGTAAATGAAGATCAATGGGGCAATGCATGAACTGGCTTAGTTGTTGAACATCGAAAGATATGTCTAGACGTGTGTTGGTTAAATATATGAATCTCCCAACGAGAGTGCGATAGGAAGTACCATCAGGTAGAGGGTTACCACAATGCTGAGCAAGCTTAGAGTTGAGATGCGTGGGAGTCTTAATTGGCTTGCTGTCTAAGAAACCAAAATCATGGAGGATATCGAAGGTGAACTTTCGTTGATGTACTGCAATACCGTAGGTAGAACGGGCAACCTCAAGTCCCAAAAAGAACCTCAGGCTGCCAAGATCCTTGATCTTGAAGGCAGAATCAAGAAGGGACTTAACTCTCTAGATTTCTCCAAGATCATTACCGGTGAGAAGAATATCATCCACATAGACCAACAAGGTTGTGAAAGAAGCACCATGATGGCACACAAACAATGACTAGTCAGCTGTGGACTGAACATATCCATAGGACACTAAAGCTGAGGAGAGCTTGGAGTGCCATTGCCTGCTGGCTCGCTTGAGGCCATATAATGATTTGTGCAACCTGCAAACTAGATTAGGAGAGGGGGAGTGAAAGCTAGGAGGAATCTCCATATAAACTTCCTCTTCAAGGTCACCATGGAGAAACGCATTGTTAACATCAAGCTGCTACAGATGCCAGTTTCTAGCTGAGGCCAAGGATAACAGCAATCGCACAATAGTCAATTTAGTAACCGGGGAAAAGTTGTCCATGTAGTCAACTCCTTCAGTTTGTGTGTATCCTTTGGCCACCAATCTGGTCTTAGCACGTTCAAGGGAACCATCAGCCCAGAACTCATCTGCAACCAATAACAGATTTACCAGGAGGGAGAAAAGTAAGGGACTAGGTGTTGTTTTGCTCAAGAGCAACAATTTCAGCAACCATTGCCTTACGCCAAACCTCATGCTTTACAGCTTAGTCCAGAGGGGGTGTGTCTAGTGGCATAGCAATGAAAGGAAGGGTGATGGGCAAGGAAGTAGCAGAATGGAACGAGAAGACATGTTCATAGAAATGAACATCCCGAGACACTATGATGTGGCGAGAGGTGAGGTCCAAAAGGACATATCCCCTGACTCCGATTTTATATCCCAAAAGAACACATTTTCTGGCTCGAGGGTCTAATTTTGTACAAGTGTGAGAAAAAGTAGAGACAAAACATAAAGAACCAAATACACGGAGAGTAGACAAATATGGATGCACTTGGTGCAAGCGAAAATAAGGAGACACATTACCTAAGAGCGGTGTTGGGAGGCAATTAATGAGGTGTATTGCATGTAAAATGGCATACGACCAATACAACTTGGGCAAGTTAGATTGAAAAAGCAAGGAACGAGCCACATTGAAGATGTGTTGGTGTTTCCTTTCCACTATGCTATTCTATTGGGGTGTCTCTATGCAAGAAGTGTGATGCACAATGCCTTTGGTGACAAAATAAGATTGTATGGAAAATTCAACCCCATTGTCGAATTCGATAATTTATATTGTAGCATGAAATTGAGTTTTGGCCATAGTAATGAAATTTTGAAGAGCTTGGCGTGTTTGAGACTTATTTTGCAGCAAAAGGACCCATGTATAATAAGAGCAATAATCCACAATGGTGAGAAAATATTTATGCTCGTGAATTGAAGCAAGGTGATAGAGACCCCAGAGGTCAACATGCAATAGAGAAAGAATTTTATTTGAATGAGATTGACTCACAGGGAAAGGGGCTTAGCTAAATGACATGGTTCACAATGATCAAGAGGTTTGCTATCAATAACAGAAGGATACAACCTTTGCACATGTTTAAGAACAGAAGGGGAGAGGTGACCTAGCCTAAAGTACCACAAGTCAAATGAAGAAGAGAAGATTGGAGCAGTTGGAGTATCTACCGCAATAGCAAGGCAACGAGCAACCTGTTGTTGAGGGAGAAAATAGAGGCCTTCTCTTTCTCTAGCTAAACCAATCATCCTCCATTGTGGCATGCTCATCAGGAAGCAATGACAACTCTGAAATATGGCACAACATTGGAGAGAACGAGTGAGTTTAGATATTGATATAATGTGAAAATGGAAAATGGGAATGAAGAGGACATTATGAATGACTAAAGATTCAGAAATCGTCACTGAGCCAGAATGGCGTGCAAGAACAATTGAACGATTTGGCAAATGTACAGTGATAGGTGAAATGGGGTGAAGGGATAGAAAAGTGCAAAAAAAGAACAGATATGGTCAATCGCCCATGTATCTAGGATCCAGGAATCATGTGTAGAAAGGTGAATTTTGTCACTTGAGGTAACATTGTTAAGGATATGAGATGAAGAGGATGTGTTATCTTTTTGAATCATTTGAAGAAGCTTGTGGTACTGGTCAGTTGTGAAACCAAGGTGTGGTGTAGAGCTCCATGGTTGTGAGTTGGATGTAAGAGCAGGAGCAACATGTGAATCCTTAGTCTCAACTTTATGAGAAATATTGTTGACTGCAAAGCTGGTACAAGACTTGAAGCCTGGAGGATGACCCTGCTTCTTGTAACAGGTCTCAACAGTATGGTGTGATTTGCCACAATATGTGCAATGTTTGCTGCTAAAAGAACACTCAAATTTCTGAAAAGGTGTGGATCTACCGGACTTAGTCAGCATAACAGCAGCATCCACTGGACTTGGAAGTACTCACATCTCACGTTCTTGTTGAGAGACAAGGGGAAAACTCGATGTATATGGGGAAGGGATCGAGTATCATAATTTGGAACTTAACAATGGAAAATCTATCATGAAGACCTTTTAAAAAACAAATAACAGTCTTGTTGTTGATATTTATTCAACTTAGCGAACGCTCCACAAGAACAGCAAGTTTTACAAGAGCAGACAGGAGGTGGACGAAGACTGAACAGCTCATCCCAAATGGTCTTGAGCTTTGTATAGTAGTCACTTACAGTTGAGTCGCCTTGATGAAGTGAATGCTTTTCATCCTGCAGATCAGCTACACGGAAAATATCACACTGTGCAAACCTGCCTCAGAGGTCCTCACATATGTCAGAAGCACAATCTATCCAAAGAATACCTTGGTAATTGTTACTAAGATTGAACGGGTCAGCCATACCACGACCATTGTGTTGCAACGTTACCAGAACGGAAACAGATGATCACTTGCCAGGGGAGCGGAGATCATTCCATCGACAAAGTGGAACTTGTTCTTCGACTGCAGTGCCATCTTCATAGCTCTGGACCAAGAGTGATAGTTGGTTCCAGTAAGAATGGAAGATACTAGAACTAGCGAAGGATTTTCGTTTGGATGAATATAGTAAGGATTATAGGATTTTGTAATGCATCAAAAGCAGGAGAGGTAGAGGATTCTACCATGATTATGCAGTGATGGCTCTAATATCATAACACAAAAATGAACTCACAAACCAGGCACGATAGATTCACGAGAAAGGAGAAAGAGCAGAGAAGAAATAAGAGAGGAGTAGGCCATGTATAAGGCAGACGAAGAGTGGCGAGAAATGTTTCATGTATATTCTCATAACACGTTTACATCTATCAAGTAACAAATCTAACTATTGGTTGTTAGGCAACTGAATTAGTTACGAACGAATTACAATAACCAACTAACCAAACTTAGTTAGAAACTGACAACAAAGCTAAATATAGTATAACTAAATTATATAGTCTGTTAGCCTATGCAGATGATATTTTGATCACAATTCACAGGTAGCACATCAAGTTATACTTTGCGGTTCAAGTTGAAACTTCATGATGAGTTTGCTTTGAAGGACATTGGTTAGCTATTTTCTTGGTATTGAAGTAAAGAAACAGGGAAATGCTACCATTACTCCTACTAACACAATGGAATTATATATTAGATCTTTTGTCTAAAAGCTAAAGTTAGTGCATACTCCCTTCCTCCAATTCTTTTTATAAGTAACAAATTCCAAATTACGTAAAATAAATTGTTGATTGAAATTAGATAAAAGCAATAGATGCATTAGAGATGTAATTTTTTTCAAGCACTCCCTTGTTTATGGGGAGGATGAGTGGGAGAAGGATAAGAGAGCATGAGTGAAGAGAAGAGATGAAAGAGGCATATAATTAATTAGGGGTAAAAATGAAAAAAAAAAGTTTATTAAATTCTTTAACAAACACAACTTGTAGCCTATAAAATGACCATCCTACAAGAGAGAATATTGCTTATAAAAGAACCGGTGGGGGTATGAGATAGTCGAATGTGAGTTGTCACACCTATGTGGTTGCTTGTGTAAGCTTTAAATGCACGGAACGAAGATGGTCACCTCTATTGATCCATTGTACGAAGGTTACAATATGTTACTATAACCAGCAGGCCAGAAATCTCTTTTTGTACAGACAAAGTTTGTCAATATATGCAACCTCCACTTGGAAGTCGTCAATGGAGTGTTTAAAGCATATTCAAGATATCTTGATGATGCCAATGACCTTATAGACTAGTGACACCCATCTAAATGGGAGGTTGAGGTCGCAGTTTTGATTCCATTTATACTCTTAAACTGATAGTGTGTGCCTCTTTAAATTTTCTTTGAAAAAAATTGTATCTTGGTGGAACTATCAATCAAGGTTTTTCGCTATCCGAAGTCATCTATTTCTTTGACAAGATTTTATGACATGCCAATTGGCCCTAATAATCTTAGGTTCACATCTGGCTTTTGCATTTATCTTGGTAAGCAAAGAAACAATTCATAGCTGCTAGATCAAGTGCTGAATCATAATACCAATAGGGCGGAGTCTAGTGGAAGGGGCATGTTCATCGTAATATGACAAACCAAGTTCAAATTCCTGCTATAGAAGAGGTGGTCATGGTGGTATCTTAAATAGGATTGTCTTCAATAGGAGGAAACCTATACAGTAGCAAAAAAAAAAAGTACCAAAGCGGAGTATTGTAGCTTGGCTAATATTTTCTTTTAACTTCTTGACTGCAACCGGGAGCTGAAGGGTTTAGTAATTACTACCTAAGTTTAAGGAGAATGTTAGAGCATAGTTTGGTGGTTTGACTTAAAAGCTTTTGTTAATTTGAATCCTATCATTGTACCTGTTTTTGATTGCCTTGGTTGTATCAGTTGTATCTTTAGCTCTCACTCAGTTCAATATCTCACTTCACTATGTACTGAGCCATGTGATGTTATTTTGCATCTGAATAAACCGTATCCATCCATCTTCTATCTCCTTCATTCTCTATGGTTAACCTCTACAGAATCTTCAATTAGGTATATATGGGGGAAAAGATTAATTTGTTCAAGGTTCATTTGTTGAATCATGGTTGATCTATAATTAATTCGATTGTAAACAAATTTATGTACTTTTAATTATATATAAAAATGGTATATAACTTTTTTTCGTAAGTTATTTATCATTATTATCAATGTTAACTGATCTTTTGTTGTTTCTATAAACTTTTCACTTCATGAATTATTCATGATAAAAAAGCATCTAAACTTAGATGGAAGTTTTATTTTTGCAACGTGGTGTGGGCTATATTTTTCGGCACATTTATAACAGAGTCCAAGCTCTCTTCTCCGGGAAAGTTTGACCAGGGTTCTAACAAACTCTTTTGCCATCTTTAAGATATCGGTCAATAATGTTTCTGGTGTTGAAGCATTCACAACGAATCATAACTAATATATATGTATATATGCACTACATTAATTATATAGTTAAAACGATACTGTCCATCGTCGTCAAGCAGATAAACCCAAATTCACTTTAAACATAGACAACAACAGAGAACGAAAGTGGAAACACAAACAGGTAAGCTGAGATAATTAAATATTCACAATGTGCTTAGATTCTACTTGTCACAACATCATCAAAGTCACACCATCGATACCAAAAACTTTCAGATCTAGCGGTGCAAGATGTGTCCTTTGCGGCATTAGATGTAGGGTTTGATCCCCACATTAGACACTATGCGTACCATCTAAACTCCCAAAAAAAAAGCCACACCATCGATAAATGTCCCTAGGTCAGTGAGTTTTGATGAAAATTCAGCAATGGGATCCATATGTGAAAGGATAGGTCTTGAAAAGGAAAATATCCAAGTCAATGTATATCAACAGTCTTAATGAGATGTGTCTCTTATCATCTTTCTCTATTTTCCCATTTTTCAGGTGAAGGTTAAGTGCAATGAAAGGTAAAGAACAGGAGAAGTGAATAATCCGCATCAATGTGGGTTGGTCTAGCTAAAGGGAGTAGGGACTAGTCTCTCACAGTGTGATGCATCAATGCCCAAATCCTAGCTGTAAAAAGCGCATACATTTAGTGTCCAACAATGTCTCAAATAAGATTGCCTCAAGTAGAAGAATACATATGCTCAGGAAGGAAATGAGATCTCCTATAGTTTTTTTTGTCACTTAAGGATCGAATTTGCTTACATATAACATATTTTCCAAATGTATATATTTCTTTTGACAAATGGTATGGTTTACATTTGTTGGTGTGAGAAGGGTTGTGAATATAATGATCCCACCTTTGAAAACGGGATTATAAAAGGTGATACTTTGACCCATATATTACGTTTTGGACTTTAGTTGCTGTATTTTCATGTCATATCAGGCAATCTGAATTTTCCTTTTGAGGACTGAGTCCAAGAATTTTCTTTTGGACCTTCTACTAGAGTCCAAGATGTAGAGTCTAAGAGCTGGAAATTTTTTTTGATTCTGGTATTTTGCTAATACATGCAAATATCGGTTCATTGTGTTGCGACAGGTTTTCTACTATACCCAACCTCACCCCCATTAATTAAATTTATGAAAGTTGTTATTAAAAGCACACAAGGGAGTATTTAAATGTCCAGTACATCATATACATATACATACATATACATACATATATAATACATATATATATATCAAGCATAGAGATAGTGAATAATGCGCATTTCCACAAGATTCTCATCAATCATCGACAAACTTATGAAATATTGGAAAGATATTCATTAGGAACATAGGAATTGCTAGTGTGCTCCAAATGGATCTCCAGTGCGATGAAAGTTGCTGAACCCTAGAACTAGGGTGTTCACAATTGTCAAGATCTAATACTTCCGAATATGAAGCATTATTTTACCATGCAATTTACCAATTTTTTTGGTCCCATATATGAAACACTATAAGAGAAATTGTGTTTCATGATGTATAAAGCTCAAAATAGTTCTTCCTTTTAAAATTTCAAAAATACGCAAGTTTCTATATACACAAGCAAAAATTCGCAACCTTTGATTATAATATTTCGTAACTAGTAAATGTTAAAGCATGCCTCCTCGTATATATAACCGTTTTGATTACCTTAGCTACAGTATATAATATATATTGCAGATTTGTAAATTAATATCAGATACATACATACATACATACATACATACATA
>JANTPZ010092884.1:0-12548 GCA_025593235.1 Vachellia pachyceras
AAAAATTTATGTATATTATTATATTATATACCAGTTTATAGATAAAACAAATGACAATGCCCTTTTTCTTTTGGCGAAAACAATGCCTTGTTTTTATTTTTCACTTTTTTATGGTACTTTTTTTATTTTCATTTCATTTTGATATAAAGCCACAACAAGAATGTTGATCAAAGTAAAATTCAAATACCTATATGTGAATCAATTATAGTATAATTTAGTTTTTACCAAAACATACACGTTCGAGTCCTGTAGTTATGTCAAACCCAATTAATTTCAACCTTCACATCAGTTTTCTGGGCTTACATCTTGCGATTTGATCTGGGTGAGCACCCTCGTTGGTATTGAACGAATTTGGTGAATATTCTCTGTTGGCGGAGACAATTATCTTTTAATTGGCTAAACTTTAATGGCGATGGATCTTTAATACTACATCCAATCTCAACAAAATTTTCAGTAGATTTTTTTAAAGTAGATTATAGAATGCAAATAACTTATTTTAAATTATATATATTCTAAAGTACTTATTTATATTGTTGAATTATATATTAATTTATAAGTAAAGAAAACTAGTTTCAAAAATTATAAATAAATAAGTTTATTTAACTTCATTAACCTTTCATAAAAAGTTAATCAAATCTTATTTTTAGAACAGTATTGTTTAAGATGTCTCGTCAAGTCCGTTGTAGAGCTCGCAAGGATTGCACGGCATCTACCCATCCTGTGAGTGCCTCATTATAAAATAGCACAAAGGTTATTACTATCGAATTCTAGAAGCCAGATGCAGTAACTGCCTCTAAAGATGATGAAGAATTGGGTAACAAAATTCATAATTTGAAGCCTGACGATGAAGTGGAGTAGTTTATAGTATTTTTGTACACAAGTTTGATATAAAAAAAAGTACAGTAATATATTTGGTGGATAATGAAGATGTTGACGGAAGAATTATGTGCTGACCCCCCCCCCAAAAAACGTTTTTGACGAAATTTGTGCTTCTTTGAAAATTGCGTTCTCAAAATGATACACGTAAATCGGAATAAAATCATATCAAAATTTGTAAAAACCATCTTGAAATCCGTAAAACCATCTGGAAATCTGTAAATTCCTTTCTTCTAACTAAGTTCCCAAACACTTTATTGGCAAACTGGAAGTGATTACTGTTTAGTATTACCTTTGGTTATTAAATCAAGACTCTGTCGACTCGGTTTGATATGAAAGATCAGATGAGGTATACAAAACAGTAGAATGTAACCTTCACTATCATTTATATTGCTAGAGAGATATGAACTGTCGTTTCCCATAAGTTTAAAGAGTCGCATATAATTTTGGAGCATAGGTTTAATAGAAATGATGTAGCTAGTTTCAACTTATTTCTCAGAGAAATGATTGGAAGCTTTGCTGCCATTTTCCTTTTTTGTTCAAATTGTACCATTTGATAGGACAAATAAACAGCATTGAAATTCAGCCAACAACTTTATCATTCCATCCCTAAGTCTAGATATTATATTTCTTAAATACAAAATTGAGTTCACTTTCACGAACTAATTACTTTATTTATAAATGGATATATATATACTATAATAATACATATAAATATTTTATAATATACATATATATTCTCTAAAATAGTTTATTAACTACTTTAATCTCTCTAAAAATAGTCTAATCAAAGTTATACAGTGTATTATATTTAAGTCCCTTAGATTAGCGGTAGAATATGTTTTTTTAACGTAATTTATAATGTAAGTATTTAAGAGGAGTTTTGTCTCAACTTGTGTCAACGTACTTTTACGATGTTATAACAAGCACCGCCAATTATGACCGTGTTTGTACTGAGTCCTTTTGAATAAGTGGTAACAAAAGTAACTTTTTTACCGCTAAAAAGTATTAGTTGGAGAAGCACATTTACGATCGAAATAAAATCTCTCCCACGTATTTATCCGATAAATCGTAAATTTAATTGAGAAACTAATGTTTACCGCTAATGCAAAATCGAACAATATTAGATTGATTGATTGATTGATTGGAGTAATAAAGCACGAGTTTATTCGTATGAGATAGTTGAGTATGCTAGTCACTTCCTGTGGCTTTCTCAAAGGACAAAATCATTGCCTCAATATCCCTTCCCACATGGAGTTTTCGTCCCTCGTCCCTGTTTCCTTCCCCACATGAAATCATTGCCTCGATAGCACTCTTGCAATGATTTAAAAATATGCTATCAACTATAAATCATTTTAATTAATTTATATAAATTAAAAAATGACAATTTATTTATTGATTCTATCTTAAATAAAAATTTTAATCATATTTTAAATGCGAGATAAAAATATAGAGTCCCATTTAAGTAACATTAATTTCTGGGTTGAATTGATAAATAAATAGTTAATTATATCCAAATGATTTATAATATGAATTAAATCATTTTTCTTTTTTCGATAATAAATTAAATCATTTTTCTAAAATTAATTTATATTATATAGACATGAAAGAGTATGCCATAAAGATGGGTAAAAGATATCATCTATATAGAAAAATATTAATTATGTAAATTTGTCTCTAAAACACTAAAAGTTAATAAATTTTTGTTTGACGTTGCAAGTATAAATAGAAGTAGGTTTGAAATACATCCACCATTACTCTATTACAAAGTGATTTTTTATTTACCTAATACTCAATGTCATAATATTAATATTGAAAACCTTAAGATATTTGTTAGCAGTATTCAATATTCTAAACTTTAAAGTACATATTACTTATTGAAAAATACTTTAAAGGAAAAACTTTCATGAGAAATTATTTTAAATTGGATGCTATTAAAAAATAATATGAAGTGTTGAGTGCATTAAATATATACCAAAAAATATTTAACTCATAAAAATATACAGAGTATATTAATAAATATTGTTTTGAAATTTTTAATAAAGAATTTTTTTTCCACTAATAGGGTGTTTAAATTTTAATTTATTTTACATAATTTAAAATAAGTATGTAAGTATAGTTTTATTTAAGAAAAATGCTTTTATTTTTAAAATTTCTATTTTGATAATCACGGGCTAAGGTTCAATCCAATGATTCGCTCACTTTTTTTCTTTTTGAGTAAAAAGATATCAATGAAAGCGATGTTGATGCGATGGCTGTGTCTATTTTTGGATTTCTCCTCCGGTATTCTGGGGCAAACCATCTTTCAGGCATATCAACGGCCCCAGACTAATCCGGATCGAGGCATGATAGGAACCATTAAGATTGACGCTCCTGACCCTTAGAGTACTGCGTTCCCACGGATCGATGGCTGTGTCTATTGATTCCATGAAAATCTTTTTCACTACACCAAACGCAACAATGATTTAACAAACCTTATCTCTGGCCTTGTCCAGTGCACCACATGAGAGAAGATGAGAGCAAAGGGTATTTTGGGTGTTTCATAATTCCAGCTTGCATAAAGCTGACACACAGGCACTCCAATCCAAACCATAATTTTAGTTTCAAAAGCAATTTCACATAAAAAGTGAGTATTTAACAACTTTTTTTCTCAAATCAAAATGCATGAAAATCTTTCTTTCAACTGTATATAAAGTCAAGATAAAAATATGTTAAAATTCTTAAATTACTTTTAAATTCTGTGAATTTTTTTAGATTCCGTAAATTTTTTTTTAAATCTGCAAATTTCTTTTTCTAAACAGATTTCTAAACACATAAAATTACAATTTGGGACTTCAAAGTACATTTGAATATAGTGCCAAAATAAATTATCCAGTATTCTAAAATATTCGTAATGGCAAATTACATTGCGGTGACACGTGTCTTCCTCTCATGATAAGATCAATAATCATTCTACCCCTGACACACAGCAAAAAAGCCCTGCTACGTGAAAATAGTTTAGTATGGTTGTTAGAAATTTTATAATATATATTGATTGAGCAATGTTTTCATCCCCTCCAATAATTGGAGTAAAGTCTTTTTTTCTTTAAAAAAGTCCCCGAGAAATACTTTTGAATTTAAAATTTTTGAAAAGTATTACGAATAAATAAATAAAATGATAAATGAGATATAATACCTGTTACTTTAAATTTAAGTTGAAATAAAAAAAATTGCCCATGAAATAACCAATTGGGTGACAAGCCTTTAAAGGTTGGTGACAATTTCTGTTAGGATTTTAACATTATCACTTTAACGGGGATATCCCCAATTTGAATTGTTGATAACATTGTTTAACCAATTAACCACTTTTATCAGCGAAGTAACAACTTAAATAAGGATTTTGACAATATCCAGTGGTGGATGTAGGACTCTGACTCAAGGGGTTCAAGATAAGTGACTTATTCTTAATATGTTTTAAAAAGAATTTGAACAAAATTTAGTAGGTTCAAAATTATCAAATGAGTGAGTATAAAATAAATCACATAATACTAATATATACCTAATTTTCTAGAAGTCAGATGGTGCGGCTAAACCCACTGAAATATATATAGGTCCACCCATGATAACATCCACATTTAGGTACCAATGTTCTCATTTTGAGTTGATCTATAATATTATTTAATATATTAACTGTTTTTACAGATGAAGTGATAATTTTTATAGTAATTTTGACACGTGAAGTCAGTGTTACCAATTTATAGAATAGAAATGGCATTTATTATACTTTCCACGTCAATGCTAAACTTTCTTCTGTGTTTTTCTTTGTTTTTGTTTTTAACTTTTGCTTTGGGACCCAGGTGGTTGGAATCTTGGAATACTCAATCTATCGTGACCGTGAGATGGGTATCGTCCAAATTTAAACTAGCTTAAATGATTTGGAGATACTTTGATTTAAAACAACAGAAATATAATTTTTATATAAAATTTTTATTTGTTTCAAATAAAAATTTTAAATAGAAAAACGAATTAACATTAAATGTAGACCATAATTTTTGATTTGATTGGATGATAGGCAGCGAAGCCGATTTTATTAAATAAGCATAGAGAAGGAATTTTTAACTCCATTCATAAGTCAATCCATTAAGTTTTTTTAGATGAATGTATAATTTTAATTTATCCTTAATCTATTATAGTATTAATTTAATTTCTATATAATATATGTATATTAAATAAAAATAAAGTTAGAAAAGTGTGAATTTTATAATCAAAGGAACAAGGTTATTCAATATTTGACACATTTATTGGTGAAGAATGTTGATGAGTCTTAAGAAAGTTAGTTACTCCTTTTAATTATTATGTTTATAATTTTGTTCTCAAATATTTCCCTTTAAGTAGCGAGAGTATTTAGTGCCATGATTCAAACTACTTCACTTGTCCGAAAATTTAAATGAGTGGCAAAATTGAAAGCATTTAGAATTGCACTTAAAATTATTGGCAAAAAAATAATTACACTTAAAATTGGTTAACGTTTGCTCATGAAATTGCATTAAAAAAGACCAATAAATTTTGATTGTTTACTAGTTTTTGCTTATAAATGAGCCGCGCATATACACACACGCGCACACACACATTTATGTTTATTATGAAACCCAATTAACTATTTTGAAGAAATTGATGAAGTTAAATAAATTACTTAATTAGTGATATATTACATGATCTCTCTACAATTCTTATATGTATTATTAAGTTATATATATACCAATTTATAAATCAATTAAATTATTTTTACAGTTATAAATATAAATATTTTAAAGTGATTTCATTAGCTTCTTTACTTTTTTTTAAATCAGTCAACTCAATTTTATATTGAGTACTAAATGTAGTATAAAGTATGGTATCATTATATTAAAGAAATTAATTTTATGTTAATTTAATATAAATTAGAATTTAACTATTGTTCTCTTTTAGCTTTAATTAGCTGAAAAAAAGCTTATATTCGGTATGGAATACTAGTAATTTTTTATAAGCCTTCTTTAATATTATTAATCATTAGTTTTGCAATTAAATTTTTTATATTTTAATTTGCAATAAAGATGTATATGGATTTTTCGACAAACACAATTAAGTTCTTATTTAGATTCCTACTAGAAACCTCAAAGTAATTTTTTATGTTATGATTTTATAATTTACAGAGTAAGCACATAATAAAATTTTATTAAAATACCTTTCGTGAGCATGTTCATTCTGATTAAATTACAAGAAAAAAAATAGCAAATCTATGTTCTCAATTTTCTTAGATTTACAACTTTAATGGGGTCAAGTCAATACCGCGTCATGGAGCCTGTTGATTGCTGATGTAAGGGAAGGCACCGCGTTTCTTCCTATAGAAAGGGGAAAAAGCCTCACCAAGTGTCAAACAACCCAAGGGGGCATAAGCATAATGTAACCATTTCTCACTTTATTTAAGATCATAAATTATGAGCATAGCGACTTTTAAATCTTACTGAATTATTCCTAAAAATTTATATTAATTTTTTTTACAAGTTAACAAAACGATTTACGTTTAATAGAGGCTCTTTTTAAGATATGACCTATATATAATAAGGAATGAAAACATTTTTTAAAAAAAACGTCTTTACATTAAATCAAGGTGCATGAGAACGGATCGGTGATTGAACTGAATAGGCAATGGGTGAAAGGTCAGTGAGTCAGACTGGAGTCAAACCGGGGGTCAGCCAGGTGAGAAATAAAAAAATCAAAAAATAAATCTCATAACACATTAACACAATTAAAATTATCCAAAATTGAAAATTCCCAAAACTAAGTAGTAAATTCCATTATTAAAAAATTAATAATTACCAAACCAATTATATACTTATTACTTATGTATTATCCAACATTATTTATAATTTCAAAATATTTATCATAATAAACTATAAAAATATATATGGTAAAGGATTATTGTGTTTATTTTTTAACTTTCAAATTGAAAATTTTAAAATAATTTATCCCTTTAAAAAATAATTAATAAAAAATGAGTAGATGCAAACAAGACAATGGGCTTATATGAGGGTAGAGGTTAATGTGTGATCCCTAAAAAATGATAATTTACCCAAAATAATTAATGAAATAAATTTTTTATCATTTTTTTACCTTTCATATTTTAAAAAATTATTATTTTGGTTTTTTTTTAAAAATAAAATTTTGTAAAAAAGATAACCTAGTATATTGACTCAACAAACGGATCAACCGGGTTGAACTCAAATTAATCCAAACTGCATTGAGTTGACCCAACTCGGGTCCGGTTCGGATTCATGTGCCATGATTAAAGCCATTAGCAATTCCAGCTCTCAATGCCTCTTAGTTTTGTACTCTCTCTCTCTCTCCATTTAAGATTGTTCACAAGTTAAGATCAAAATTAGAAAAAAAATACAATATATTAGACGAGAACTCAAATCACTACTCTCATTATTTCTTTGTTGTGGTTAATTTACATCGAAGGTAGGACTTTTATTTACAATCACTGTAATATGATCATAAAAATAAACGAGTTAAAATAATCTTTGGTCTCTCAAATTTGTTATGATTTTTGTCTTTCAAATTTTATTTTATTCAAAATATTAATCCATATAATCTTATAAAAATCTAAACATTTTATTCTCTGAGAGATTAAATTCATTGATTTTAAATTTATAGGACCAAAACTAGAATGATGGTAAGGTTAAGGGATATAATACCAAACACTCAAGGAAAGAAATTACAAGGCTTACCATGAGAGACTAGCTAGTAACCTTGAAACATTTATTGTTCATATTAACTCCAATTCAATCATATCATTTAAATTGAAGACAATAAATATATATATATATTAAAAAATAATAAGTAGACTAAATGATTAATTTTCTTAAGGTTTATTATCATTTTTAATTCATCAAATTTACACGAATTTTAGGTTTAGACTCTTAAGTATCAAACATATGGTTTTTTTCTCTATAATTTTAAAAGAACTTGCTTATTGATTGGTGTTAATTATCATCATGAAATGTATGGACCAAATCCAAAAGTTATTAAAAGTATAGAGTTTAAAATCAAAATATTTTTGTATCTGCATTTTTTATCAATTTTAATTTTAATTCATATATTTTTAATGGAATTTGATTTTGGTTTATATACTTAATAGGCACATAGGAATCAAAACCAAAGGTTTGAAATTTGTTGGGTCATAACCAAAATTCAGGCAAAAACTTGGGGCAACAAAAATGATATTAACCTTTTTTTTTGAATGAAACAAACATCTAATCTTACTTGGTTACGAAGAAAATCAGTCAAATCCAAAACAATATAATAAGCAGACTATGGAGGTCAATGGAAATACAGTCACACACACAGATACACACACATCTATATATACACCTGGACAGAGGAAGTGATACAGCGGAGAGAGATCACAGAGTAGGAAGAAGCTACGAGATAGAAAGCTACAGAGAGAGGTAGAGAGAGAATGGCTGGAGGTGGTGGGGGAGAAGCGACGAACGAATACACCCCAACATGGGTTGTTGCCGTCGTTTACACAGTCATCGTTGCCGTTTCGTTTGCCGTCGAACGTTTACTTTATTACGGCGGAGTGCTCCTCAAGGAGAAGAACAAGATAGCCCTCTATGAAGCTCTTCAGAAAATCAAAGAAGGTTCGGTAACTAAGCTCCCTACTTTTTCTTTATTTTTACTCCTTTGGATTTATCTCATCTTTGCTGTGATGTCTCAAATTTTTTTCTTTATTTAAGACTTTAATTTTTATAATTAATAGAGGCATGAATCATTACAAAATGATTATAAATTTAAAAGTTCAAACCCATGAAACTAAGTTTGACATATATAATCACTTAAAGTTCAAAGAAAATAACATAATTAAAAAAATCATAATAAGAAATAAACGCTATGGATCTATTATTATTTTTCTATTTAAAATATTAGTATCTGTATCTCCGATCTTCGTTTACGGTACAGTGGATGAGCAGAGGGTTTAACTAAATTTAATGTGAAAATTTGCAGAGTTGATGCTGTTGGGTTTTATATCGCTGCTTCTGACGGTTTCAGAGAAAAGGATAGTACAAATATGCGTTTCGCCTGATTTGACCCACCATATGCTTCCTTGCTGGAGGAAGAATAATTACAATAATAATAATAATAATAATTCTGGAACAGTTCGTCGTCTTCTTGCTGCTGCTGCTGCTGTGGGGCCGGCATCAGGTGGTAATTCCGGATATTGCGCTAATAAGGTAACACATGTTCAAATGCACATATTTTTAATGGCATAAGGTTGTCTTTATTTTAGATCTTGATACATGATTGGAATAATTTAAATAAAAGTTAAAAAATAAGGATAAATTGAAGATTAAATCCTCTGTTGACAAATTAATTAGATAATAAAACTTGTTATTGCATCTTTGTGATTATCCAATTACATATCCAAAAAGTCAGTTACATAATATAGAAGCTTAGTTGGATAATGTGAAGATCATTTGTATATTTTAAAAGGTTTTATTCTACAATTAATTTAGCAATATGACACTTAATCCCAATTCTCAAAAAAAAAATCTAAAGCATCTAAATTTTGATGTTAATAACCCTTGATGTTGAGTCTCAAAAGTCAAAACTGGTTCCTTCATCTTATGGGGTGTTTGGTTCAGCTTTTTTTCCTCTTTTTTTTTACGCTGTACACAAACTGAGATAAAACTCCTATTGTATACTTATCCTAACTTGTATAAAAACACTTTTCCAACGAATTCTCAAACGGGCACAGTGATAAGTTTTCAAAAGGCTAAAGGACACCTGAGTTATTTTTAATTTTATGCCAAGTTTTAGTTTAGACTCTTAATTTTTTAACAAATATCTCTTCTATGTTTTATTCTAATACCTTTACTCTCGTGAGTATTTTTTTTTAAACAATCATCGCTATTTTAAAAATTAAAGTTAGCACGTCCGTATTCAAACTTTTCTTCAATATAATATTTAAAATTTTAATATCACCATTTAAAGTATGGAAAAGACACTTTATGTTATGGGATAAAAACTAAAATCTTAGATGAATTTTCCAAGTCTCAACAAATAAAAAGGAGAAAACTACACTATAATAATCACAATTGTCATATTTATGCCATGAATTTTCCCTTTTAATTTATTGAACTGTGATCATTTAACCGTTTTATTATTATCCCTTCCTTTTCTTTCAGGGCAAGGTTCCACTAATATCTGTTAAAGCCCTCCATGACCTGCATATCTTTATATTTACCCTTGCTGTAGTCCATGTGATCTATTGTGTTCTCACCGTTTTCATTGGACGACTCAAAGTGAGTATCTAATTAGACACTTTTTATTATAGAATATATTGCAGATCAAAATTTTCTATCTTTATTAATAACCCATATCTCTGATGTATAGATACGACAGTGGAAGCCCTGGGAAGATTCAGTTGCTACAGAGAAGCCCAAAACAAAGCAAGGTAAGTGATTTGATCAGCACTAGCTACATCATATGCTGCGTCCAATTATTTGATCAATCTGTAGACTCTTTGGTAGATGTTTTTCTAGTTTCTGAATATGTTATACTACCTCTGATTTTTAACATAACAATTGTGACTTTTTTAAAATGTAAAAGAAGCTATTTAACGTATATATTTATCATTTTTATATTGATATATATTATAATCTAATGACACAAATAAATATTTCAGAATATATGTTATAATCAAGTAATTTATTTATTTTTAACTTCTAAACAGAATTAAAGATCAGATGTAATATATTTTGGTGAAACATGAAACCACTTAAGGAATTAGTTAATCTAACAAATAGGAACTAGTCCAAGTCATATGAAAGCTATCAATGGCAAGTCGTCCCAGTGGTAGTGATATCCACCAAGCTTGAATGACGTCCTGAACTTACGTTGACGTGTTTAATCGCGCGTGTGTAAATTGCATAGAATCAAGGGGGAATCTCCTCTAAAAGCTATCTTTCTGAGTATTTTTCTTCTCCATTATCGATCGCTCCTTACATGCTAATTGGATTATTGCAGTTCTGCAACCAAGGAGCACACTGATGGGTTGGTTGGTAAGTTGTTATATGTTAATCTGAAACTTAGAATTGATGATACATACATACATATAAGTACACACATACTTAGGCACCTAAGTACATTCACATCACTCATGAAAAACAACGTCTGATTCCTTAATTACTGGAAGAATAATTTTGTTTTGATTTTGGCTATCCATCCTAATCTTGCGAGTTTCTTGCAGCGTTCTTTTTGGAAGCAATTTTATGGCTCTGTAACTAAGTCGGATTATGTGACTATAAGGCATGATTTTATCATGGTAAGCTTAAAAGGCTATTCACTGTGAAGTTTTGCTGCCTACTAATCCTTGATCTGGCCCTTGGCATGTAGCCTCAACTAGTTATATCAAGATCATCTATTTTTTTTCAATGATGTTATTTCAATACCATTCTTTTCAAGTGTATTTCTCTGTTTTAGGTTCGTCGGCAAGATCCAAAGTTTAATTTTCACCAATACATGATAGAGGTCCTTGAAGATGATTTTAGACATGTTGTTGGTATAAGGTAAGTATTTATAGGGATTCAATTTGTAGTAATTAATATATAACTACTAATGTTGTTGTGTACATCATGCATATTTTGATCATACTTCTTTTTTGTTGCAGTTGGTACCTTTGGATATTTGTGGTTATCTTTTTCTTACTTAATGTCAATGGTATGATATATGACTTGCCACATCTTATATATGTTATAGTTTCCGTTTTTTGTTAAAACAAAAAAAAATTGGGAAAAACTGCCAATAAAGGTTGATGCAATTGATAATGAGTTATCTTATAACCCACAATTTTATGAGTAATTTAAATACCCTTATCAATTTGAGAATCTTGTGAATGCTCTATAAATACATTTGTCAGTGCTATTTTAGTTTGGATGCATGCACTACTTTCATTACTAAGTGTTAGGTCCAACTCACAAAAAATTTAAATTATCAAACAAACTGGGGAAAATTAATCCTTTTGATCCTTATATTTTTTCTCAATTTCATAAATTTTGATTTGATACAACATAGTTCCTATAGTTCTTGCTTAGTTGAAACTCGATCATTGAACTTTAACTTATTACAATTCAATTTATATATTTGTGACCATTTAAAACCATAGTTTTGAGTTTAATGAAATATGTAATTTTATTTTCAAAATTGTAGAGACTAGTATTTTAAATGGTTAAATTATAAAGATCAAGTTGTATATAATCAAAGTTTAATAATTAAATTATAATCAAATTAAAACTATAGGGTCTGAATTGCAGCATGGTAAAATTTATAATATAGTTTTCCCACAAAGACTAATCTATCTAAATATTATTTCTTTTGGTCTTGCCATTTGTCCAAAAAAGCATTACCTTCTGTCTCCAAATTAAGATGTTTTCTTTGATCTTACAGGATGGTATACATATTTTTGGATAGCGTTTATCCCATTTCTTGTAAGTATCCTTACAGGATTTATTTCACTTTTAGTGGAAATTTACTAAGCTTGCAGATTCGTCTTGTTTCAATTAAATGCTGCATTTTGTTTCAGCTTTAGTTTCTTGTCAACACACAATCGATCTCACCGTGCTTCTGATTTTCTTTACCTCTCTCTCTCT
>JANTPZ010092885.1:0-18348 GCA_025593235.1 Vachellia pachyceras
TGGTTTCCTTATGTTCTGCAAATTAAATATTTTGTCACAAAATTTGTTAATCTATCCCATTCGCCTATATAATACACTATTTAAAAACATTAATACTACATCTGATATTTTATATAAGAGTCAGATAACTAATTTGGATAGATTAAATAAATTATTTATTTATAACAAATATGCATTGATATTCCTAAAACACCATATTTTATCAAGATCACCATTGTATTTAACCATGTTTTATAAATAGCGATACTTTCGGGAAAACAATATAACTTTGGAAGACAAAGTGATTAAAATCTTATATTCAAAACTAAATTCAATTATCACTCAACGCTTATATTAAGAATAAGAGGTAATATAATTCTTTCCCTAAATTTTTTGTTGAATTAATATATATATATATATAAAGAACGCTTTGATGCTAAACGCTTTGATGCTACGAGATGAAGTGGAGACAACCCTTCCTTGTTGCGCCTCATCATCTCTTCCATGTGATCTTTATAAAGGTGAACTATTTCAATTGCCACGCCTGCATTTATCGTACATGACTTATTGATGATGAGTACATTAAGCACATATCTGAGGAAGAATGAATGTTAGTTTAGACTTACCAATATGCTCTTGTGCTATTGCACAATGAAAAATTGTATCATCGTTGTCCCTTACACAATGGGAAAAGCCGGTTGAAGAAGCTCCAGGGCTTCTCACATACAAATAATGAAGCTGAAGAAAAGCTCCTTTGTGGCCTGAGAGAGCCGCTAGAAAAAGGGGTGTCTCACCCATAATGTTACGTCTCGCAATTAAAGAGGGGTATGTGCCACCGATCTTCTTGCACATCTTAACATTCCCCCTTATAGCTGCTAAATGCAGAGGAGTATTCTTTTTATTATTCTCAGCACCAAGAACATCCTTTACATTCTGGCTCACTTCGCCATCTCCTTCCACCGTGACCACCACATTATTCTCTTCTTGAACTAACAATAAGTCAACCATGCCTTCCACCACTTTCTCTTGCCTATTAGACACAGCCATGTGTAACACTGTGTCTCCGGTGGGGCTTATCTTCTCCGTTCGAAGCACGCTTTCATTCTTGTAAGTCTCCAATATTTCTAACCAGTCTCCTCTCATGGCATCACTACGCAGTTTCTGCAACGAACTCATTACCTCTCGCATGATCGATTGACTTTAAGGGACTAAATAATTAGAAGAAATGTTTTGTATGTAAGGCAGGGTTTGGTCGGCCTTATATACTATTTGCTGCGTGATCTTCACTCACGGTAAAAGACACGTTGAAAGTTGCATCTTGGACAAGTTTTGCTCGACATGGGATAGCTTGGATGGATAGCAAGGGATATGGTTTTGGTTTTATTATTTTCACTTTTAAATTTTAACATAAAGTAATTCTTTTTAACACTGCACAAAAACTTAGATCGGACCGGCCGATTCAGGTCAGGAACCGGCGAAGTAGCCATGGGTCCAGTCTGGTTGGCCGTCTGAACTAGGAATCGGGTTGAACTGATTAATCTGGTGTTAACACGTCTAACCCGGTCAAACTGGTTTGCTTTTTTTTTCTTTTAAGAAAACTTAGAATCTAAAAACACAAGAAAAATAAAACTAGAGTGAGAATATGTAATCTATTAATTTTTTTAAAAAATTTAATGGTAACAAAACTTGCCTTTAATTCTCTATTTTTATTTAAACAAATTTAATCACGAAGAAATAAGATAAAATTAATTCATTTTATCCCAATTTTTTATTGTTAATATTTAATTAAACTCTAAAAATTTAAAATATGGGTAAAATAAAATAATATTCTAAGTTTTACCTATTAAATTTTATAAAATAAAATACAATATGCTAAATTCTATTATTTTAATATAGTCGGTCTAACTCTGGGTTAATTCCGATCTTGACTCGTTAACAAAGGAGAAGTTTCATCTTCAACATTAACAAAGGAGAAGTTGAAACGATGTGGTTCAGAACACTTTCCTTTAGACTTCAAATGATTATATAATATATTGCTAATTGAAGAAAAGTTTAGAACTTATTATATATTAATTGAAGCCTAAAAGGTAATCTTACAGAGTCATCCTACCTACATTGCTCCAATCCAATTGCAGAGCCTATATTGCTTGCGTTAATTACAATTGAGTCAAGCGCAGTTAAAAACTGACGTGTGTGTGGTTTTTTTTGGGGAGGGGATGAAACGGGAAAAAAAACAGCACATGATGGTTCAATTAAAGAATGGAGAGAAAAGTGGGGAAAAATAGAAAAAATTAATATTATCTCCATCGACTAGAGCCATTAAGACGCATATAGTATCTTATGCTTTTCTTTAGCCTGCGTCATTGTGTCCAAGAAGTGGTGTGCATTATTAAAGAAATGAATATAACTTTCTCTTCGAATCTAACACTAACATTACGGTAGGAAATTAAATATTTCTTCCGTAAACACGATAAACAACAATCAACAATATTTAAAATATATTGAAAATATAAAGAAAAAAAAAGTTGTATCAATAAATTTAAATAAAGTTTAAAGAGCCACAGTATTCATCACTTATAAGTATAGCGTTACTCCTGATGGATTTTATATATTATATATCATTTTGAAATGTTATTAACTTTACTGTCTCAATGATTGGCAATCGCACCTTTCTCCTTCATCTTTTATCTCATTATTATATATCTTTAAATTATATATATTTATTAATAATTTATCTAGAATTTTGGTTGTTTTTTTTTCCCTTTTGCATGGAGCATCAGTTATCTTGAACATATATTCCACTTCAATTTGGATTATTTAGTGAGGTTCAAAACTAATCAAAACCGAGCCACATAGGACCACAATGATGGTAAAGCTCTACAACCAAATATTTTACATTATTACATTACCAGAGCCACATAGGAATGACAGAGCTCTACCTGATATGCGAATCTTACGTTGAGAGTATTGGGCATCCTTTCTTCCAATGTTCGTAGGTACATTGTGTGTGGTTTGGATGCAGTTTATCCCTCAAGCTTGACATCGAGCGTATCAGTCATTTCTCAGTATGGTGGGGATCTTTAATATTAAGGTTACTGAGCAATCCACCAGCCATCTCACTTCCTATTGGGACGCGAATGGGCTTCGCACCCAGGCTAGTGCACACTTGACTTGGAGTATCGATCCCACACACTGGCTTCCCCCACCGGGAAACAGACGGGTTTAAACGGGCATTTTCTCATGGTTGCGGGCGGGGCATACGGGTACGGGTTGATTTGCTCACCCCTAATTACATTTTAGACTTAGTTTATCTAAGAAAGCTAAATTAAGGATAATTAATAAGATAACGATTCTAAGTATTGCATTATACTGGAATTCTTGATTTAAAAAAAATTATATTTAATCCCTAAGAGTAAAAATGTTGTCAAATCACTTGCATACAAAAAAGTCAACCATAGCTAGGAGAATGGAGGGCCAGCGGTATTTTTGAAGATATCCTATTGTTGTTGCAGTCTGAAGCTAGTTTTTTTTATTAGTTTTGAAGATATCCATAGTCAAGGTAACAAAGCAGCAGACCATCTTGCTGCTGATGCTTGTAGGGGGGAGTGCTCCATTGGGTTGGTGGAAACATTCTTATCCCCTTTTGTCCTCTGTTCTAGCTACTGATGCAATGCTTCGAGGGGCATCCCCAGATCATGTCCCTGACGTCTAAGGCGATGGTGTTGGCTATTATTTTCCTCTCCTATTTCTCCTTGTTCCTGTCTGCCTTTTGTCTTTAGTCTCTACCAGTTGTCCCGCTTCTTGCTTTTGGGTTAGGTCTCTGTTTTGTTTTCTCGTGTATTGGTGTACTTGGCACTTTTGAGTAATGCAGGATATCCAGATTTGAACAAAAACAAAGATAAATTAAAAAAAAAAAGTAGATGAGGAGTGATAACTCTCTAATTTTTATTATATTTGATATATATTTTGATACATTTAAAGAGTTATAATATAATTTTAAAAGATTCTGAATTTAAATTAATATATCTATGATTTTGAATTTAAATTAAAAAATATAGAGTTTAAAATTTAAATGAAGGGTCACTCAAATCCATTTATTTTATATTATTTTATTTCATTTTACCATTTATTATATAATATATATTATATTATATTTTTTTAAGTCATTGTTATGTGTGTATGTATCCAACGCCTCCTGATTCCTCTAGGGATCCAGCCGCCACTTTCTTATGGCTTCATTGATCCATTCTTCCATCGGCACATACATGAAGACTAACTACTCGTTTAAAAATACGGTAGAGAAGTACTTTTACGTAAATTGATGTAAATATGTGAGAAAATTATCTCGTCTTGCGAAAAACACTGTTAAACATACGTTTGACTTTTGAAAATGGTGTTCCAAACAAACCCCGAGAGCACTGCCACCTGAACCCTTCATTCATCCATTCAAGAAGCAAACCACGCCCAGCTTTGTCCATTAGCGTCCACGATGGCTATGGAAATTAATCTGCTCGGTTGATTCAATATTCCATCTATGAGCAGTTAGATTCATTGTCCGATGGTGACGATGAAGATAACCTGAGTTTTTAAGCAATTAAGTGAGTTCTTTGATTTTAATTTTACTTTCCAATTTATATATGCGTAGATTGTAATTTTAGGTGGCTAAAGTTTATAATTTGTATATTGAAGATGATTATGATCGGTTGATGTAATTTGGATTGTGATACTTATGTTAGATTGATACTTTGGATTGTAATTGAACTATACCACTTTTTTTATTCAATTACTTTCTTTTATTCTCTTGAAATCAATTGATTTGTTAGGTTTTTAGGAATTAATTGGAGGTAAAGAGGATATTTTATAAATCTAACATGAGCTAAGTATTATGCTATTTCTAATTGATTAATTGAGTCTATATTTATATTAAATTAATTCTAACATGAGCTTATAAAATGGTTATATATTTTCCTACATTAATTATTTTTAATAATTTGAACTGACTTATTGTAAACGCTAGCATTAAAGATTTGGAGCTTGTTTGTTGGAACGTTTGGAAAAGCCAAACGCACGTTCAACAGTGTTTTTCCGCAAAACGAGATGATCTCTCCACATATTTACCTTGACTTACGTAAAAGTACTACTCTACCGCATTTGTAACAGTCACTTCGGGAGGGGAGATGTGAACTCTGACATGGGGTTGTTTGAGATGGACCCATAAAATTTAAGTCTTCATTAATAATGGTTGACAGTTAAGTGACAACTACTTTGCGTCGAAAGGGAAAATGGATTTAGTCAAGTCTGACTAACTTTTTCTTAAACCTTCAAGAACTATGATCTTATTTGTAGATTAAAATTTGCGTTCATCGGTTAACTGTGCTTGATGCAAAGTTTGATGATTCAATCTTGCTTTTCTATGTCAATTTAAATTGTTATATATTTTGCTTCAATCACATAGACATTTTCTCGATTTTGAAAACATACATTATAATCTAAACCATTTTTTATACGTACATTATAATCCAAACCATTAACACCGTTAAAAAGACATTTTCTCTATTATAAAAATGTATATTCTAGTCCAAACCATTAATACAGTTAAAAAAAATATTATCAAAGGTTCATAAAGTATATTTTTCAATTAAATAACCAGACTAGGCTTATATTTAATGCTTAATGCTAATTAAGAATTAAGCATAATTAACTAATAAATAACCAGACTAGGCGTCAAAGTTTATTAATTACATATTCATAAAATGTTCTAGAATTAACTATGCCGTTTTATTTTGAGGGTCGTTAATATTAAACCATGCCATTTGATGTAACTTCACCATAACCAAATCTTGAAGCACAAGAGATGCGTAGAAAGTCTAGGTGTCTATTTGGAAAACTAAAAAAAAATATTTATACAGAATTTAATATGAAATTTCTCTCATATATTCATTTGCAGAATTATTTAAAATAAATTAATACAAACACTCTCTCCAACCATAAATAATAAATAATGGTATTTTCAGGGGGAACAAAGAGTTACGCACTTTTACGTATTTATAATTTCTATCTAATTTCAACGGGTTTCTTGAATAAACTGTTTCAAGTAAAAAAGGAACGTAGGGAATAAAAGTCAATAGGATAGGTATGAACTCTGAGATGGGGTTGTTGGTAGGGATGGGAATGGCGGATGGGTCAAACTTGCCGACACGTTAAAATTGGCGGGTTTTGCCAGCCCACTTTTTTTTTTAAAAAAATAATTTTATATATTTTTTTGTTTTTTTTCAATCCCATTATTTTTTACAAAAAAAATATAATATTAAATTATTGAACACTTATTGATAGGATTGGAAAGAGAATAATGAAGATATGCAATCTTATAAGAAAAAGTTGTGTAAAAAAATAGAAAAAAATTATTTTTATAAAAAAAAGCTGGCGGGTTGACGGGCTCGGGTTGGGGATTCCCAGTCCGCCAACTAGCGGGTTGTTGGAGGGCTGGCACCCTAGCCCGTCAACCCACATGCTGGCTCGCATTTCCATCATTAGTTGTTGGAGATGAGCAACAAAATCTAATTCTTCATAACGGCTTGGCCATACAATAGCATAAAGGATAAAATAGATGACATCATAAAATGTCTTGTAACAAAATGAAATATGACTTCATAATGAAGGTCTTAAGTTCGAATTTTGAAGGAGCGAAATTGATTGATAAGCGGCACAATGAGGCGGTGTCATGTGATAGAGGTAAGATGCCATGAAGGTTGGAGAATGGATAGGGTTGAGTCTTATAGCCTATTTTTGGATAGCTTATAGAAAGTGTTTTTAATTAAGTGAAACATGTAACATTCCAAAATTTCATCAATGTGATATAAAATGTAATTTATGCTTTGGGAAGTCAATTACAAAATTTTTTATAAGTATGAATAATTTTTTGGCTCAAAAATTGTTTTAGGAAATTATTTTATTTTTATGAAAAATTTGTGAAAAATAAGTAAATTGCCCAAATAATTTATTAGAAGAATTATTCTACATAGTGAGGGTCAAATTCAAGGAAAATATATTCATTGAAAATTTTATAGCATTTTGGACTTATTTAAAAAAAAAAGGAAGATGGCCGGAGAAGAAGGAAGAAGGAAAGGAAAGAAAAGAAAAAAGGGGAAAGGGGGGAGAGGAGGTGGGCAAATAAAGAACAAGTGGAAGAAGAAAATGAAAAAAATTGGAAGAAGGGGAGGCTCCAAGCTGAAGTAAATTGATATTGCATATAGACTACATGGAGCATCTAACATTTAAAAGTAGTATATAAATATAGGATTTTATATATGGAGATTTAGCCTCAGGTCCCAAATAAACAAAATATTTAAGAAATGGTCCCATGGAGAAAAATATTTAATGAGAGGTCCCATTGACAACACGAGGTCCTTGTATTAACAACATCATGTGCTGTGTTGACAACACCTCATGTTGTCAATAGGATCTCTCATTAAATATTTTTCTCCATGGGACCATTCTTTAAATTAAATATTTTTCTTATTTAGAACCTGAGGCTAAATCTCCCTTTTATATATACCAAGTAACAACTACAAAATAAGTCAGTGACCTTTATATAAGAAGGCTCTTCACTGCCTAACAAAATGTATAGGGTCAACTGAATTATCTGAAGTTAAAAATAAATTTCTAATAAATTACGTTCTATTCATAAAATTTAATGAAATTCAAGGAAATAATCTAAAGAATTTAACTTCGATAAATAACATAACATTAAATCTTGATTTCTTGATGATATAATCAAATCATATTTGAAACTGCTTGAAAGCTCATTCCTTAGATGATTCAAGAATGTAGTAAAACAACTTATTTGACATAATTGATTTAAAAAGATAGTCCGTAAATCTCGTATTTTCGTAGGATTTCAACAGAACGAAATAATAAATGTCGATACACAGTTCATGAGGGTAAATAACCAAGCGCAGCTCGAGGCCATAAAAACAAGCATAACAAGTCCACAAGAATAAGTAATCAAGCACTGCTTGGAGCCATAAAACAAACATATGTACAACACCCATGAATAACAATTATGAGTCAACATCCCCGAATACCAAGCGAGCTATTTATTAACCATGGGCCCTAAGGATGAACAGTATTACTATTACTAACCAGCATTATGTATTCAATCCTCTCAAAAACTTTATCGAGTATGTGTGAGATCAATTTCCAAGCCGTGTTTCATGATAAAACTATTTTGGAATAATTTATAACAATATTCCCAGCATAAAAGTTTGTAAGTAATATTCCAAAAACCGTGTTCAAGCATACATAAAGTATATATATAATTTAAACGTTATTTATTTTCACTATCTCTATGTATGAAATCATAATAATAAAACATCTTAGATAAGTACTATAACATTTCAACTTTTGCAATAATCATATATCTCAAAAGTTTTTCTTTCAGTTTCGTACATTAATATTCAATATAGCAGAAATCAAAGAATAATAAATAATATTAAATAAAATCCTTAAACCTTTATTTTTACAATAGCAATGAGAAAATTAAATAATTAAGATAAACTTTCATCAATTAAATCATGCTTAAAATGTGATAACTAAATTAAAATATGAAATGTAGAAAAACATATTTTATAAAAACTATAAAGAGACATTATTCGTTCACCTACTAAACTCTCAATATAATAACATGAATCCCACTACAATCAATACCATATTTAAAAGTACATTCAATTCAATTTGCCAACTCAATTAATTCCAATCCTCTCTTCTTCTTTTCTTTTCTTTTTCTTTTTTCTTTTTTTTTACACAACCCACATGAAGATGAAAATATTGCCACGAGCTTAAGCTACAACGTCAAAAATCATCCTTGAATCATAGAGCATTTAAATTCCAATTCCTTTACAAACTTAAGTTCAAAATAAGACATCATGTATGTCCCTTAAATTTTTCTTATACAATAAACCTTAATCCAACAATTTCAATAACACTACAAAATATTCTTCCTTTGGACATTATAACAAACACCTTGTGGGAACAAAATTTTGGTTCACAATCCAAATACTCCCAAATCATAATCACTAGCCCACAATCTATTTCCAACATCAATTAAAATATCTACATCTACAGGCATCCAAAGATCAATTTTTCATTATGATAAACATAAATAATTCTTGTCTAACATTAAGCTTGTCAATTTACAGTTCCAAACTGCCATTCCCAGTCCTTATTTTCTCTTTTAAATTAGCAACAACCAACGTTAAAAGGAAATATTTAACATACCGCATAATAACCCAAGCTTCTATTGCACAAAGGAACATTCAGGAGGATGGAAAAGAAACTTGCTGCAACTCACCCACACACTTGCAAAACAGGGAAGAGGAGAAGGGGAAGGGGAAAAACGCAATAGGAAGCCCTTGGCTGAAGGAAGAAGACGAAGACAACGCACCACCTATGATGGCAAGATCAAATGGGAAGATGAACCGAGGGGTGGGGGTTTTTTTTTTTTTTTGCCCTTTCACGTAGGGAAGAGGAGATGATGAAGGGAAAAACGCAACAAGAAGCCCTTGGCCGAAGGAGGAAGAAGACCCCTTGAATGGGAAGTAAAGAGTTTACGTAAAATGAGTAGAATTTGGAAGTAGGAAAGAAAGTTAAGTTTTGTCAAAGTTATTATAAATATAATCGATATATCACTTTATATGTATACATAACATCTAGGACTTGACACTTGCTTGAGCCCTCCAAGGAAGAGAAGGAGGAAATATGGAGAAGGTAAAATGGGAGAAGGAGATAGGTAGAAACCCTTTTTATCTTATTTTTGTATATTTAATTCTTCATGCTTGTTTATGCCATATTTGTTATGCATGTTATGATGAAGTCCTACCGGACCGTTTCCCCCAGGCCACAGGAAAGGGTGTCACACCGCTAAATTGATGTGATGAAGTCTTACGGGATAGTTTCCTCTCAGCCACTCGTGAAGGGTTGTTATGCGAATTGATATATTTCTATGAGCATATGGTTAGCCAAGTTGTTGGAGTGTGACCCTATGATGTGTACCATCACCATGTAATAATGTGGCTTATTTTTGTATGAATTGTGATTTTAAAAATAACCATAAGATAACTACACCTATGAATAGAAGAGATTAGAATGGGTAGGATATTGGACGGGCGTGACACTATTCAGCCAAAAGTTAATGCAACATATTTCTTTATGAATGCTTAACCCACAGCGGAAGCTATCTTAGATTCCATTAAGAACAGTTGAAGATTTTTCGGCTTAAATGTTGAAACGCAATCTCATTTACCTCAGCTTGGCATTTTCCAAAATTTTAGGCTAATTTAGAAATTCATAATTTGTTTGAGGAGTATCCGATTGAAATTGAACTCATTCTTATCTCTCATTTCGATAAACTTAATGAGTATGTATGTAGGCAAAATCATAACATAGACTTTGAGCGTGCCAGCTAATACAATTTATTCAAACAATATAACTTTTATGCTTTTCCTGCGCAAATTTCCATATTCCTCGTCTTCTATTTGACAATTCATATCCTGGACACACTTATATCCTAATGAGATGGTCTTGGATAGATTTTAAACTTACTGATATCCTTTATCAAGGCAAAATGTGAAACTTGACTTCAGGGATCATTCCTCAAGTATATTCACTTATAATCTTTTATAATAAATTGTACATCCTTGGATCCTTAATATAATAGTTAAATAAGATTTTTATTTTTATTTTAAATATAAGACATTGGTCCAAGTTGCCTTACAATTTCATAAGTTTTTCTCTAAAGTAATCCTAATGATTACACAAAGAATTGATAATATCACGTGCGAAAGCAAAGACCAGAGGGAAAGTGAAAGAACAACATAAAATCACACGCAGAATTTTGGCGGTTCAAAATAAAAGTGACGGAGGTTAGTGTTGTTGGATTGATAATACATCCAAAACATGCACTTAATTTTATCACATGCGAAAGCAAAGAAGAGAGGGAAAGTGAAAGAACAAAACTTAAAATCACAAACAGAAGTTTGGTGGTTCAAAATAGAAGTGGATGTTGGTGTTGTTGGATTAATAATACATCCAAAACATGCACTTAATTTTGGCAGTTCGAATCTGTTTTCTTGTTCTTGGTCTCTCGGTATTCAACGGGATGAGTGTCCTTGCGCCTAGGGCCAGGAATAATTTTTAAAAGTCGTGACAATTTGGGACGAAGGAATTTGGGGAGCTGTAAGACAACCATAAGGATGACCCCACATGTCAACAGAATATAAGTTGGAAGAGCCTTGTGCAATTTTTGAGGGTCGTCATGGAGCATGAAGAAATCAGCAGCACAGAAGGAGATCCACAAAGAAACAATGGAGCCAAACATGAAGAAGACGCCACAGTAAAATATGGAAGGAACGTATCCCATAGTGTGAGCAGATTGAGAACGAGAAGCAACTATAGAGAGAAAGCAGATGGTGGAAATGAGAGAGAAGAAGAGGGCTACAAATGAAGACTCTCTAAAAGTTTTGAATGCTCGTGGCTTGTTTCTAAGGATTGCGTAGCCATTGTCATCATCGTAACCGCCTGGCACATTGGTACGTGTGGAGAAGGCTACCGACACAACTAGGGTTGACACTACAGAACATGCTTCCGAGGTTTTTGCCACCCACTCTCCCTCGCTTTTCTTAAGTTCGTTGTGATTCGCACTGAAGATGTCTTCTGGAGTCTCCATCTTCCTATTGTATCTCCCCAACAAATCATGGGGCATTGAATCTTTCACATCCTGCATCATTATATATGCATATAATCTATTTGCCATGCATGTTTTATATATGGAAAAGTCCAAGTTAGCCGGTTAGGCTTTACTTCAAAGCTCAAAGAGAGGTCTTTACATTTTTATATTAAATAAATCTTTAAAATAACTGATATTTATTCTTTAATAATAAGAACTTCTGGAACAATTTTTTTTTTTTAAATTTTCATGTTGATGACTTATATGTACGTAGCAAATAGATAGATAAGCACCTTAAACCAGTTTATCTCCTTTCCCGATGAGACTGCTGCCAGGTGCAATGCATTGTTTCCATCTTTATCTTCTTGCCTTAACAGACTTCCAGTTAGCCATTCCTGTCTGCACAAAAACCTGAGTACCTTTGTTTGCCGATATTCTACAGCCAATAGAAGTATGTTCTTTACATCAGCATTCACATCTTTAATCCTTGACGGAAATAATTCCAGAATTTTCTCCACCATTTCTACCGCACCATTCTTCACAGCAATCATTAGGGGTGTCTCTATTGTTATTATACCGGACTCTGACTCTGTCCAATAACACCATTCACAGTCCAAATCACAAAAAATCAGTTTATAATTACAGGATTTTCGGCACAAAAATATATTCATAATATGTGATCTTTTGGTCAGAAAAAAATTCACACATGCGTCATAAATTTGTCATGAAAATTTTGTGACCATCATTCAGGTGAAGATTGATTTATGATTCCTACAATGTCAACTTTTATATGTGAAAAGTATATTAATAATGATAATAAAGCATTATAAGCAAACATCTTAGAATTTGCATGAATCATTTTTGTTTTTACCGGTATCCTTTTTCGTTTGCAAGGACATAGCTAGCTGTTTAGAGGCATTTCTCGATATTATTTGTGACATATTTTCATCAGAAGCATGTTGAAGGAGTTCGGTCATTATTTGATGCCACCATGTGTGCTTCTTCTTCATTTTTGGTATATCATGTAGCCATCTCCGAAAGACTGTTGTTAAGGAGTCATAGGTCATTAATTACATAGGAGCAAATTGTTTTTTCCTATTTAGAAGCAATTTATAGTTAAACACCCTCAGAATCTACTTTAATTAAAGACTAAACTATAAAGTGTATCTCATCAAGAATTGGAGGGAGAATATAATTAAAATAACATATGTTGATTAACATTACCTACCTTCTTCAGAAAACAACAGTAGGATTGGCAGGAAGAGTAGTTCCAAGAGGACTATTGAAAGGCATATTGAGAGCCATAGTGGGGATAGCAGCAGAACACATATCCACGACATAAACTTGACCAACAAGTTGGTTTCCTCATATTCTGCAAATTATATATCAAGTCACAAAATTTGTTAGTGCCTCTCAAATACACTATTTTATAACATTAATACTATATATGATATATAATATAAGAGTCAGATAACTAATTTGGGTAGATCAAATAAGTTATTTATTTGTAACAAATATAAGTTGATTTTTTTAAAACATTGTATTTATCAAGACTACCATTGTATGTAAACTGTCTTTTATCAATAGAGATACTTTTGGAAAAACGATGTAACTTTGGAAGACAAAGTAATTTGAAATCTTATATTCAAGACTAAATTCAATTATCATTTGACGCATATATTAAGATAAGAGGAAGTATAATTCTTTTCTTAATTTTTTTCTCGAATTAATATATATATATATAAAGATTGAACATATATAATTAAAATAATTAATTAAATCATACCCATCACCTACATTTTTTTCAATGCTTTTAACGCTCTGTTCTTATTCTTATCTGTAGTGTATTCACACTATAAATCACAAAGAAAATCACATAAAATTGCATGTGCATGCATGTACAACTATAACTAGTTCGCAATACAATATTAAATAAAATAGAATGTTTGGTGTTCATCTCTATCAATTGTATCATTTGATGGTAGATAGGGAGAAACCTCACTTTGTGGAACGCAAGCAGAGAGATGGACTGGTAAGCAGGCAGACAACTATATTAAAATACACAAATTAAAGAGATGGAATTGTATCAAATTAAAATTTAAATTACTGAGTTATAAGTAAATCAAACATGATTCATATTGTTAAAGGCACGGCATCAAGCTAATGCTAACTAAAATAAATGCACATTTGTTATGGACAACGAAAATAATTTAGGGAGTAACATGGGAAGCGTACTTACCTTCTCGATCTAATTCTTCAAACGTTGTGGCACGATTCTTCTCCTTAACTCTCCAAAGCACTTCAAAGTTCCAAACAAACAAGCCACGCACATATTATTGTGTGTGTAAGGTACAAATACTCCACCATCTTTAATGAACATGAAAACACATTCTGAGAATTTTGATTGCTCTTTAATATAAGAAATTTTAAAAAAATTCTATTTATGAGTTATTTCCAAAAATCTTTGTATATCTAATTAGTTCATTTCTATGGTGTATTCGACTTTATACGTATTTGTACTTTTGATAAAGAGTGATGTTTTTAGTTTTGAAATAAGGCCATACAAAAAAGAAATGACAATCATATTCAGCTTTGTCCTGCTCACAGATGCACACATATGTACAAATTGCATTCCCGTCACATACAATAGAACTTACGATAAGCTAGACGAAGAAGGATTGGTAGTTCAGGGAGGGTAGTACTTGCGAAGGCTGAAGGCTTTGATGCTAGGAGATGAAGTGGAGACAATCCTTCCTTATTACGCTTCATCATCTCTTGCATGTGATCTTTATAAAGGTGAACTATTTCAATTGCCACACCTGCACATAGTGTATATCACTTATTGATGATAAGTACATTAAGAACATATATGAGGAAGAAAGAGTGTTAGTTTAGACTTGCCAATATGCTCTTGGGCAATTGCACAATGAAGAATGGTATCATCGTTGTCCGTTACACAGTGAGCAAAGCCGGTTGAAGAAGCTCCATGGTTTTTGACATATAGATAATGAAGCCAAAGAAAAGCTTTTTTGTGGCCAGAGAGAGCCGCTAGAAAAAGGGGTGTCTCCCCCATGTTGTTACGTCTAGCAATTAAAGAGGGGTCTGTGCCACCGATCTTCTTGCACATCTTAACATTTCCCCTTATCGCTGCTAAATGCAGAGGAGTATTCTTTTCATCATTCTCAGCACCAAGAACGGCGCTCACATTCCGGCACACTTCGCCGCCTCTGTCCACCGTGACGACCACATTATTCTGAATCCGGTTTTTGTCTTCATCAACTAACAAGTCAACCATGTTTTCCACCACTTTCTGTTGCCTACTATACACAGCCATGTGTAACAATGTGTCTCCTGTGGCGGTTATCTTCTCACTTCGAAGCACGCTTTCATTCTTGTACGTCTCCAATATTTCTGACCACTTTCCTCTCAAGGCATCACTACGCAGTTTCTCCAACGAACTCATTGCCTCTCGCACAATTGATTGACTTCTATGGACTAAATATTGGAAGAATTGTTTTGTATACAAGGCAGTGTTTGGTTGGCCTTATATACTGTTTGCTGTGTGATCTTCATTCACGATAAAAGAGACATTGAAAGTTGCACCTTGGACAAGTTTTGCCCGACATGGAATAGCTTGGATGGATAGCAAGGGATATGGTTTTGATTTTATTATTTTTACTTTTAAATTTTAACAGAAAGTAATTCTTTTTAACACTGTACAAAAACCCAGATCGAACCGGCTGGTTTAGGCCGAAAACTGGTGAACCAGACCCATCCGACCATGGGTCTGGTTTAGCTGGCCATCTAAACCGGGGACCAGATTGACTCGGTTAACCCAGTGTTAACTTGTCCAAACTGATCAAAACAGAATTATGGAATCAGTTAATTTTTTTTAAAAAATATGGTAACAAAATTAACTTTTAATTCTCTATTTTCTATTTAAACAAATTTACTCATGAGAAAATAAAATAAAATAAATTCATTTTATCCAATTTTTCTATCGTTAATATTTAATTGAACTTTAAAAATTTAAAATATGGGTAAAATAAAATAATATTCTAGTGTTTACCTATTAATTTTTATAAAATTATATTATTTTAATATAGTCGGTGTAACTCTTGGTTAACCTTGATCTGACCTATCAACCATTGAACCACTATCTCACCCAGTTCAATATCCAGTCACGTTTTTTGAACTTCTCTTTTTAATTCACAAATTTAATTTTGATTTCATTTTGCATTCTGATCAATTTCATTTAATTTGTTCGAATCATCTTCTTTCGCTGTTTTAAAGTGTTGAATATTAAAACTTCATGCTAACATGAAAAAATAATTTTAAGATATATTAATAAAAAATCAAAAAGATATATCAAGTTAGGAAATAAAATAATTATCCCATGAGGTCTAAGATATTGCAGAAGTTGAATCACAACACGAACCCACATTAGTCATTGAAGAAAAGACCTTCAAACAAACAAAATAAATAAATAAATACATAAATAAATGATATGCAAAGGAGTAGTTTCATCTTCAACTTTAACAAAGGAGAAGTTGAAACGATGAAGTTCAGAACACTTTCCTTTAGACTTCAAATGATTATATAATATATTGCTAATTGAAGAAAAGTTTAGAACTTATTATATAAATTGAAGCCAAAAAGATCATCTTACAGAGTCATCCTACCTACATTGCTCCAATCCAATTGCAGAGCCTATATTGCTTGCGTTAATTACAATTGAGTCAAGCGCAGTTAAAAATTTATGTGTGTGTGTGTGTGTGTTTTTTTTCTTTGTTGGGGGGATGAAACAAAAAAAACAGCACATGATCGTTCAATTAAAGAATGGAGAGAAAAGAGGAGGAAAAAATAGCACAAATTAATATTACCTCAATCGACTAGAGCCGTTAAGACACGTATAGTATCTTATGCTTTTCTTTAGCCTGCGTCATTGTGTCCAAAAAGTGGTGTGCATTATTAAAGAAATGACTAGCTTTCTCTTTGAATCTAACACTAACTTTACGGTAGGATATTAAATATTTCTTCCATAAATACGATAAATAACAAATCAACAATATTTAAAATATATTGAAAATATGTAAAAAAAGTTGTATCAATAAATTTAAATGAAGTTTAAAGAGCCACAGTATTCATCACTTATAAGTATAGCATTACTCCCGATGGATTTTATATATTATATAGATTATTGAAATGTTATTAAATTTACTGCCACAATGATTGGCTTGAACATAGGAATCGCACCTTTCTTCCTTCATCTCTTTTTGGCAGGCATGACTTAAATATTTTATTACATTATCTCATTATTTTATATCTTGAAATTATATCTATTCGTTAATAATTTATCTAGAATTTTGACTTTTATTTTTTCCTTTTGCATGGAGCATCCATTATCTTGAACATATATTCCACTTCAATTTAGGTTCAAAACTAATCAAAACCTAGCCACATAGGACCGCAATGACGGTGAAGCTCTAAGACCACAAATATTTTACACTACTGCATTACAAGAGTTTATAGTCATCAAGGCCTCTAACTAAGCTAGTATAACCCTTCATCCACAAAAAAAGGTTCAATAATGGAGAATCACATCATGCTCATTGCTCGATCATTAATATATATTGGACAGAAATGTTGATAATGAGTAGTTGAAATTGAAATAATATAATAATGAAAGAGTGATTTTATCCCAAAAAAAAAACGAAAGATGTTATTCAGCAGCACCTCATCGTCGATCCTGCTCCACGATTAAAATGTTTCATTTTGGGGAAACCCATTTGCAGTACATATACTTTTTTCAATTTTCACTTTGGTACCCATGATTTTTTCTCTTAAGTGCAAATATTCAACACTCTAAGGTATTTTGTGATACATTCAACACTTTAAATTATTTTTCATGTACATTTAGCCACTTAAAGTATTGTTGGGTTCATCCAATATCCAGAAGTACTTTTTTATATGCGCCCAGAACCTTAAAATAAATTTTTTGATTGTATAAAATACTTTAGAGCGTTGCATACACATGAAAAAATATTTAAAAGTAATGAATACACTTTAATGTGTTTCACGGTAAGAAGTTGAAAGTTGCATCTTGGAGAAGTTTTGCCCATCATCGTGTTTCACGTAGAAATGGAATGCCTTGGATTGATGGCAAGGGATATGGTTTTGATTTTGTTATTTTTATTTTTAAAATTTAACATAGAGTAATTACTTTTAATTAATATATTTAATGTTGATTTCATTTTGCATTCTGATCAATTTGATTTAATTTATATATGTGTGTACGCGCGCATATCATATATTGCTAATTGAAGAAAAATTTGAACTTACTATATATTTATTGAAGGCTAAAAGATAATCTTACAAAGTCATCCTACATGGCTCCAATCCAATTGCAGAGCCTATATTGGCTGCGTAAATTTCAATTGAGTCAAGCACAGTTAAAAATTATATATATATAGATATATATTGAAACGAGAGAGAGAAAAGCAGCACATAGATGATTCGACTAAAGAAGCTAGGAAGAAAAAGACAAAAAAAAGGGGAAATTTACTGTACAGTCCCACATAAGGGACTTATTTATCAAATGGTCCCAAGTTTTAAAATATTTATCAAATGGTCCCAGAGGTGTTGTC
>JANTPZ010092886.1:0-44822 GCA_025593235.1 Vachellia pachyceras
ATCAAATAAAACAAGCATTCTTTCAATTCACTTTGATGCATATTTTCTTCTCAAAACTTCTCTTTATACACATTTTATGCTTTCAAAAACATGTGAAATAGAAGAAAATATGTTAGTATGTTGTCAATTTCTTAGAGTTATCAAAGGGAACCCATGCGCGGCCCTGCTAGCCAAGATGAGTCTGAGCTAACCACAAAATTTTACAGGATAATGTTGTAGGAGTTGAAATTCCTAGAGGTGCTTTTGTATGGTGACCTTGGTCACTCCTTATTTCACCCAAAAAATTTGTGAATGAATAGGTATGTTTAACCTGCTTCTGGGGAAAAAATTGTGCCGAAGCATTATATCGATGTATTGTTCATCTAGCATGTGTTTATTCAATTTCAAATGTATTTTTTATTAATTAATTTTTTGGTCAATTTTTATTATAGATTAGTTCAACTATATATAGGTGATATACGTAAGAGTAATTATTTGTGAGCCAGGGTTGTTGCAAATTTAGAAGTCGTGAATTTGGGGGGAAATTAATGGCAAATAAAGTTAGTTGTAGGAAAAGGGTGGGACTGAAATTAACACTTAGAGGGCCAAGTTGAACTGTTTCTACTGCCAACTTATTTCATGTGTAGTAGTTGTTCATATATATATATATATATATATATATGTATGTACACACACACACACACACACACATATATATATATCATTTTATCATGTTCTTTGTGAGAACTAGATAAGCGGTTCACTTTGATAACAAAATATTAATTAATTTCATCTCATAAATTTATAATGTTCCCCCAAAATATCTTTTATTGATTTGTATATGTTAAGAAGTTACATGTTAAGTGGTAGTTCCAAATTCCAATGCACATAATTAACGATGGTGTTTTAGAGAAGTCAACGCTCATTTATCACAAATAATTAACTCAATCAACTTTTTATATCTTTAAATTAGTTATATAACACTTATATCTAGGACAGGTGGGAATTTATATTAAGAAGCTAGTATAAGTGTAATAAATGTGTGTAGCAACAATGAAGACCGTCAAGTTTAGTAACTATTATGTGGGATATCTATTTTAATTAGCTGAGAAAGTTTTGTCATCAACCTTGCTTTTAATAAGAACAGAAGTTTGTATATTTTGTATGTCACTCCTCTCGTAACTTGCAATTACAACTTACAATATAAGAAATATGTTCTTTTATATTTTTTTCCAATCACAGAAATGAAAATGTTCTTTCTTTCACATTAAAAAAATGTATATTTGTTTTATATGTTCTTTTCATTTTCTTCCAAAAAAAATAAAATATAACGTCCATCTCCTGAATCTTCATATGTTGTAAAAACAAGGTTATACTATATACATATTAAATCCTCCCAAAGGGACCAAGATATAATGATCCCATCTGTTCCCAGAATCAGCTGTATTTGTGGCTGCCTATCGATTAATTAAAGTGTAGGGACAGATTAAAAGAATGCTAGCAGCAACAACACCACCACCTATATAACACCTTTTGCCATTGTTGAGCTAAATCATCCAGAAAATTTGATTTCTTATTTGCAAAGCTGAGTATACATCCTCTCAGCTTGTTTCCTGAAATTATATAGATCCATGGATAGCTCTCTGGCTTTGATCATCTTCTTCTTTGCGGTCATGGCTTTACTGGCAGGAAGCAATAACAAGGTGGAGGGTGCTAGGGCTTTCTTCGTGTTCGGCGATTCGCTTGTCGACAACGGCAATAACAATTACTTGGCGACCACGGCACGTGCCGATACTCCTCCTTACGGCATTGACTACCCAACACGCAGACCCACTGGCCGGTTCTCTAACGGCTACAATATTCCTGACTTCATCAGTAACATAACACCCATCGCTGTCCTTTAATTTCTCTGTTTTTGTTGAGGTTTGTTCTTTCTTATCTCTAATTAACTTAATTGCTTTGCTAGGTCAAGAAATTGGGTCAGAATCCACGCTGCCGTATTTAAGCCCTGAGCTCACCGGACAGAGATTGCTTGTTGGCGCCAACTTTGCCTCTGCTGGGATTGGAATTCTCAACGACACTGGAATCCAATTTGTACGTAGACATTGGAATGAACACACACACACACACACATTATGTTGTGATCTTTGCAGAATAGTTCCTGGGGCCCTTTTTTTTTTTTTAATTAGCAGCATTCTTTAACGTCGTCGGGTGGTTCTTTCTAGTGTTAAGTGTCTAGATAGCCATGAAGATTTTAGTTCAGCATTATATGCCTTTTAGAAGTGCAAAAACACCTTTAAACATTTAGATTAAGAGAGGAAATGTTAGATCCATAAAATATAACCTTACACCATTATTTATGCATATGCAAACATAACGAGCTTTATTACAAAAAGTAATGGTGTTAAGTTATATTTAACGATTGTGACATTCTTCCTTCAATTTGTAATGTTCATACATACTTTTGGCATGAAAGCTTGTGGATATTTTTAATTTGCACTTTTCCCGTTCTTTTTATGTTGTATTTGTCTAAAAATTCAATGCATTATTTCCATTTTTATCGCCAATTAATTATACGCCTCATCTATTTTTTTTTTCTAATCTTCTCTTCCACTCACCTTCTCCATAAATAAGGTACAGTTGGAAAATAATTACGTCCCAAACACATTTATTACTTTAGCTAATTTAAAATGATCTGTATAATTTGGTATTTACTAATTGTAGAAACGACCAGATGGATGGGTTATATAGCATTCAGTGTTCCACCTACCACGGGATGTGGCATAGATTAATATTTGAATTAATGACTTGAAATAGCTTGCGTTATATATGAAGAAAGGCAAGTAAAATTTTGCAGGTAAACATCATCAGAATTTACAGACAATTAGAGTACTTCGAAGAATACCAGCGAAGGGTGACTTCTCTTATTGGAGAGGCGAGGACGAAGCAGTTAGTGAATAGATCATTAGTGCTTATCACTCTTGGAGGCAATGACTTTGTGAATAATTACTACTTGGTGCCTTTCTCAGTCAGATCTCGCCAATTCTCTTTGCCTGATTATGTCAGATATTTGATCTCTGAGTACAAGAAGATTCTACGGGTCAGTCTATATATATATATATATATATATATAGATTGATAAAAATCCCTGAGGAATATTATAATATATTAAGAAAATTGCCTTGCATCAATTAACTAGATAATGAATTGAAGGTATATGATATTGAGGCAACTCCTATCAAATTGGTTTTAAGTTATTTTTATAGAAATATACGTTTGATTCTAAAAAAATCGGATAAGACAAGCTGTGATTTCAGAGATTGTATGTTCTGGGAGCCCGAACGGTGCTGGTGACTGGAACTGGTCCGCTCGGGTGTGTGCCAGCGGAGCTAGCTCAGCGAGGCAGAAACGGCCAATGCTCAGTTGAGTTGCAGCGAGCCGCTTCCTTATTCAACCCACAGCTCGTCCAGATGTTGGGTCAACTCAACCGCGAACTCGGCTCCCAAGTATTCTTCGGGGTCAATACTCGACAGATGCATCTTGATTTCATCAATAATCCTCAAGCATACGGTATTACCAAAAATATTACTATTTTCTTGGGAATTTTCTCTCCTTGTTATTTTCCTTGTGGGTTAATAAATTGAAATGATTTATTAAGGATTTGATTATTAATTTGTTGTGTGGAAGCAGGATTTGTGACTTCAAAGGTGGCATGTTGTGGTCAAGGACCATATAATGGCCTAGGACTTTGCACAGTAGCATCCAATTTGTGCCCAAACCGTGATGTGTACGCATTTTGGGACCCATTCCATCCTTCTGAGAGGGCCAATAAGTTGATTGTTCAACAGATCATGTCAGGCACCACCGAGTATATGCACCCCATGAATCTCAGCTCCATCTTGGCCATGGATTCCCCTAAATAATTAATTATATATTCACATATTTCTCTTTTTTGAATTCATTGTACTACTTTCTTGGCTTTCTTTCTGGTTTGTGGGAAGCTAGGGTTTGAGAGCTTCTTTTGTGTGTCCTCCTATTTATAAATAATTGTTTCTGTCATCTTTCTCTTTTGGAATTGAAGTGAAAGCTTCGTCCTCTCCATATTATTACAATAAATAAAACAACCCTGAAAGGTTCTTGACCCTATGCAGTTTCTGAATAATACTCCTTTTATTTAGCAAAATGAGATCACACAATCTTATAAGTATGAACCAAGACCTATACCTCTTGTATATGTTAGAATTGTTGGGTGTTTTTAAAATTCAAAACAAATGAACAATCAATGATAACCAATTAAACGTAGATAGAGTAAGAAAGATATGACTAAAAATTATAAAATATGAAGATGGATACATCGATTTATCTTCATCAATCCTTCTAAATTATGTCCAGTCCTCAGAACAGCTATGAGATTTCAATCCACTATATCCTCAAGTTTATTGTGGGTACTTGAGAACAACTACAATCTCACAAGTTTGATCCAGGTACTTGTGAAGCTACTTTCAACCTCTCAAGTTTAGTTGGGGTACTTAAGAACCATAATCACTCTCCCTAACCACTTGTAAGAGTACAATCTCTATCCCACTTAACATTTTTCAATCTTGAGTAACTCTTAGAAATATAGGTGTACATTGAGCATTCTTCTCTCTATGAAGTAGATATATTGAATACTAAAGTATAAGATGGGGGTATAATTTCAGAGTCATCTAAATATATATGTACGATTGAGGGCTCGATATTTTGATGTTGTAAGTGCTTGCTCATTGTTTCTATTCTCTTTCACCCTTCTTGAATGCTTATTCTTCTTATTGGAGCTTTCCTTTTGCTGTTAGATGTTGAAAAATATGACCTTTGGAGATTCTGACGAAAGGTTGCTACCATTATATAGTAAATTGGTTAACCCTTAATCGTATGTTGATCACCTGTAATCTTGATAAGTTCTTGTATGTATCAAGATGATTAGACACGCTCCAGACAGAGTTATGATCGTTAATTAGGAAAGCTTTTTGAAAAAGAATCAAAGTTCTGATGGGAAAAGTAGTTTTTAGAAAAAGACATTTCATTTCAGTGAATATTAGGTTTCAAATTTTTGGCATAAAGGTCAATTTAAAACAAACATACTCTCTGAATTCATCTCCAAACTTTCCAACTAATATATCTCTAGAAAGCTCTTTAGTATACTTTACAATGCAATAAGAAGCATTCCCAAAGTCATTATATTCAGAAATATATGCTAGCAATAGTAAGCAAAGGTCAGGGACAACGCTAAACAGAGTTTCTAAATGATGTCATGACTCGAGTGAATGCCTTGAAAATCATCATGGCTGAGTCACTGAACGTTATGACTTAAGCAAGGCCTTCAAAAACCTCTTTCGGAGGCGCAAGACAAGCTGTAGGGTAACCCAATGTAAGATCATGTAACTCCCATCCGGGACATTTTAACATTTAAATTAAGTTATTTGAACACATCAACCTCCAATGTCAAATCTAAAAAATTAAATCTTGATGTTCCCATTTTATCATACTAATTCTTCTTTCTTCATTATATCTTCTTGATCAATCTCCATTATCCAACTTCATCAGAAATTTATATTAAGTATAATAGTTAGTCAATATATATTATAAAAACTTATATTTGACATTATCAAGACTAATCATATCTAACATTCTCTTCCTTTTAGATAATGACAAATCCTTCATAAAAAATATTCACAAATATGAAAACAACTATATGCAACATATTTTTCATGAATTTCTCTCCCACAATTTGACATCAGTAAAAAGTTTGAAGAGGAAATAAGGAACTCTCTTTCACATAGGAATGCCTTTTAGTTTTTATAAAAAGTAATTTTGGAATGATTTACAAAGGTATTTAATAAAACTTAATGATAATGAAAATTCTTTAAAGATGTATAAACTAATCACAAAATATAAAGAGAGGGCTTGGAAATGCTCATTTGGATTGGGCAAATTGATGAATTGATTAATGAAGTATGTTGCCTTCATCTCTTGCTATGTTAGATCATCCTCGTTTGACAGTTCAGTTTAACCCCCCTTCAAAGTTGATAATTATGACTTATAGTTCAACAAGGGTTTCTTTGCATTAATAATTCTCCCGTCATAATATCAAATTCTTTCTTGCAAGGATAATGATTAGTGTATTCAACATCTGCATGAGCAACGGGAAGAGAACCAAAAAAAGGAATACAGAGGAAGGTAAAATTAAACAAAGGGAGACCGGTAAAAACCCTTTTTATCTTATTCTCATGTATTTAATTACGCATGCTTGTTTGTGCCTTGTGTGTTATGCGTGTTGTGATTCGTGGATCAATGGTTCTGTTGACAAAACGATTGTATGCTCTTAACAGAGCAGTACTCATGAAAAAGAGTATGGATATTAGCTTTGCAAAATAGCCAGTTCTGAGAATGAATGTTATTTGAATGCTCAATGATTTAGTGATACTTAGGTGAGAATACGTAATTTAGTGTTATGTCACGTAATTTAGTGTTATGCAATTTATTATTGTCTTTAGCCATGTGATGTGCAACACTGTAGTAGGGGAACCTCATGATGTGAATTATTACCATATGTATGCAAAGCTGGAACCTCATGATGTAATTTATTACCGTACAAACATTTGGCTTGTTTTTGCATGACTACAAATTTTATATATAACTATATGATAAATTGTGGTTTCTACAGAATTTTCGAATCTCATCCTCCCTTTCAAACAGATACAGCAAAGGTTTAAGAAAATGATTTGTGAATGTTACATGAACTTTTCTGATGAGCAAAGTGCATGATTTGTATATGAAATGTGACTTTTGTGCTATGGCCATATGCATATTCAAGTGAAGTATGATGTGTCACATGTTTATGTATTCATACACATGCCATAAAGTTATGTATCACATTCACAATGTTTTGATTATGTGGTTTTGCTATTGGGATTCCCAAATCTCATCCCCCACCCACTAACCATGTAAGTGCAAGCTCAAGCAAGGGTAAGGAAAAGATCCTTGATGCATGAAGAGGTTGCCTTTATTTGCATGGTTTTGTGTACATATTTAAGATGATATACTCTCTTGATGTTTGTTGTGATTGTAACCCCTAATCATCCACAAGAAAGAACCATATGAATGGGTAATGGTACATGCATAAAAATGGGTTAAAAGTACCAAGGAATGGTAAGGAAATAATCATGCATGAAATAGATGGGTTAATGAATCAAAAAGAGGTTTTGGTGAATTTTAAGAAAAGTTGGTTTTCAAAGCTAAAGGGTTCAAAAGGCCCTGAAAAATGAATCTGTTTCCAGTGGCGATTTAAAATAGCAAATGACCTCCAAAGCGATTGAAATTTTCCAGTCAGAAACTACACATCCTGAGCTTTAAAATTATATAAATTTTGTAAATTTTGGATGTGTACGTTAAGAGATATGATTTTTCGAAGTTAAGGGAAAAACTGGAATAAACTGACAGTGGCCATTTGGACATTGCCACTTTTTTTGAATAAACTGTATCAAATGGGCAAGAATTGGAACCAATGAGTATTTTTCCCCTATAGGTCACTTAATAAGAAAAATTTACAAATTGGAATCACTTAGTTTCAAATTTTCTAGAATTAACTATGATTTTTCAAAGTTGGGCCAGAAATCTGGAAAATGGGTCAGTGAACAGTAACAACGTTTTTAAGAAGAAAAAAATTTTCAAGTTCACTAAAAAGGCCAAATTGAGTTATCCAAGGCTCAAGAGTGGTTCATAAGTGATCAAATAAGTAATTATAGGGGGAAAATAGGAGGTGTCACACTGACCAATGGTGCAAGAACACTGAGATGGTGGTAGTAGCTAGGGACATTCCAATTACCTGGGAGTTATTCCAAGAAACGTTCAATAAGAAGTATTTTCCTTGCTCAATTAGAGATGAAGAAGAGGTGGAATTGTTAATTACGACAGGTATCTACAGCCTTGTTAAAGTCAGTAAATTACTTAGCAGCCAGCTTCTCCATCATTTCTGGCCTGAGTCTCCATATTAGCTTATCTACATATCACCTCTCATCATCCCTATACTGCAAATAGGTGGAATAGCGAGCTAGATGGATAAACTTATTGATTAACATAGTTAAAGAATAAGAGGTATCTAATTAGCTACAATTCAAGTGATTAAAGAGATATTTTAGGGAAACTAATGTATGTTTATTACAAATAATAAATTTAACTACTTTTTTAATATTCATAAATTAGTTTTTTAATTCTTATTATAGCAGGTACTTAGGGTAGTATTAAATACTAATTGACAAACTATTCCTAAATTCTATATACAGTACTGTAGATTCCTAATATTTTCCGGTTGTTATTAATTGTTTTTACAATTGTGCTTTTGGACTACTTGTAATATAATGTTGCTGCATTCTGTGTTTGACTTTTCTTGTGAATATCATGATGATTGGAGTAAGGAATTGATACGTAGGATTTTCTTTGTTTTTCTTAGTAAAAGAGAATATATTAACAATATATATGTGTGTATATGTATGTATGCAGGCTTTTCTTCTCATGACGTCGATGCATTAAAGAATTGACTGCCTTTATGGTTCCATGTGTCCAGCGAAAATGGAATTAAGAGGGTGTGAGCGGGAGGACTCAAATTTGGGTTGGAAAATTTACTCCCTCTCACATTCTATTACTTTCAACATTTTTCACACAAAATAAGAAAAACCCTTAAATTTCATTAAATCTGTTTTAAGATATAATAATTTTTTAACTTCATTCCTATTTAATATTCACTATAATATATAGGAGTAAAGTCAATGTATAATAGTTAAATAGTAAAATTGCATATTTACATGAAAATTTAACGAAGTGATTTATAAATACGACTAGATAAAACATGATCTTTTTACCCTATAAATACGATAGGATGAGTAATGAGTGATAAAAATTCAAAGAATTAAAATATTAATTCTCATGGATTGGCATAACCTCGTCGTCTTGCCAATAAATGGTGTACTAAAACAAATTCAATATTAATTAATGTTTTACATATCAGATAACAGATAAAACGAGCAAGGATAATCTCACAATTTGCACGGTTGGATGGATGATACTTTTTTTTTTTTAATTTTGATAACATGATCAATTTTATTTTAAACGGAGAAAATTATACAATTACATTGGTATAGAAGGGTCCAGGGATGAGGTATACGAGGTACATTAGATTTCTACCTAGAGAATAAAAAATATGGAAATTTATCATCACGTCTCAATAAGAAGAATTAATAAATAAAAATCCTAAAACTTGATAAAATTACTATCAAATCCTAGCAATAGTTATTCGATTGTTATTGATGGCCGGTGATGTTGTTAATAACAACTGGATCAGTTACTGCTGAGATCTGATGATAATTTTATCTATCTTTAATACATTCTATTTATTAATTTTTTTATTTAAAATGTGACGTGAAATTTCTTAAAAACATACTGGCGGCAAATTAGTGTCATTTTTCAACGTGGTCTTTGGATTTGGAAATAAATAGAAATAAGCTCGCATGAAACATTTGTTTCAAATACCGAGTCTTAACACATAAAGGGCAGGAGCTTTGCGAAAGACTCCAAAAACCCTCATCTGCGCCTGCGGTCATCCTCCGTTCTCTTTGGCCGTTGCTGGTGTGCGTGCGTGCCAAGGGCCACCGCTGTCATCTTCCTCCTCTGCTCCATTTTCCTCCTTTAATAAGTTTTCTGGTCCTCTCTGCTCCTTATTCGATACTGTCTTGGGCGTGAGTGACCAGCTCGCCTTGCTCCTCCTCCTTGTCGTCGTGTTTTTGTGTTGCTGTGGGTGATTCATTTCTTGGCTCTGTAACTTGGTCTCTGGCTTCCCCTGCACCGTCACTGCAAGTGAACTTTAGGGACTCGGTCATTTTTTTTGTCGATCCTTCATTGTTTGCTTCTGTAAGTGGTAAACTTGAATCTCTTCTTGTACACTATGGTTGCTGCTATAGATTGCTTGAACCATAGGTGAATTGGTTGGGCCTTCGCTAAAAGTTGGGGGAAGGAAGCTTGTGTTGTTAGCTTTTATTTCTATGCACGATAGGTGTTTGACGAAATGTATGGGTAGCGAATTTAAGTTTTAGTGAATGGCTATCTGTGATTTAAAGTAATGTAGACCAAATTGTGGAGTTGAGGAAACCTGGAAAAACCATTTTGATGCTTGAAGATCTTAGTTTCATTGGAAATCTGAGGAGAGTTTTGGAACTTTGTAGATGGATTAAACATTTGCTTTGATCACCCCCCCCCCCAAAATATAATTTGGCTGATATGTCAGGATGCAAATTTCTATAAGCTGAAGTTGTGGTTCAATAAGCTTGATAAACATGTTTGAAACTGGATGCACACAAGATGTTTGTAAAAATGTGTTGAACAGGAGTTGGTTTGAATAAGATTGTTTAAATTCCTTATTGAACCATAGAGAGGTACAGATGTTGCTTATACATTTTCTTGTGCCGTAGAGGTAAAGTTTGGGTTATCAATGGAATCTTGGAGTATGTTGGGAAGGAAAAATGGAGAAGATGGATTACTTCTAGCTAGGTTACTGAAGTATGTTTTATTATTGTCATATGTTATGAAATACTACCTTTGATTTTTAATATAAGAGCCGGTTGATTTTTTTTTTTTGGGGAGAGATTAAGAAAACTAGATACATGACTTCAAAAATATTTATATGTATTATTTTTGTACAAACTAATTTATCAGTCTTATAACCTGATATATAATTCAATAATACACATGAATAAATAATTTTAATTAATGTATTTAACTTCCTTAATTTATGAAAAAAAAGTCAACTGACTTTTATATTAAGGATTAGAGTCAGCATATCATTATTGATGAATACATGTACAAATTTTCTAGACTTGTCTTGATTTGATGGTTACATAAATTATGGGTAACAGACTGAATACAAAATCAGTGAGCTTAGATTTTTCATCTATCGCTGCCTGATTTTGACCTTAGTTTAAACACGGTCAGGTTTCCTTGTTTAAAAGTAAGGGGGCGCAACTCAAGTGTCTTTATATTCAATCTCTGTATTTGCTCTTGACGTTTTCTTCATTTCATTGCTGATCTGTGAACCAATATGCTTTAATCAGTGTAAATAACTTCAATGTTAGTACAATGATTGCATTCTGAAGGTTCTGGATTTTATGGCCCTACAGTTGCATTATATAGAGAAATGCCTGGGACTGAAGCAAAAACAACTTTCAGTAAATCAACTGGGCTACCTCGAAAGCGATTCTATCGAGCACGAGCACACAGCAATCCACTGAGTGATTCCCACTTCCCTGTGCCTGTATCTCCCAGTCATGTTGACTATTCCCTCCATTACCCTGAGCTTTTTCCTCCATCTGATCAAGCTAAGAACTCCAAGAGGATCCAGTTTGCTGATATTGGCTGTGGCTTTGGTGGACTGCTTATCAGTCTATCAACCCTTTTCCCAGAAACTCTGATGATTGGAATGGAACTTAGAGACAAGGTGACAGAATACGTCAAGGAACGCATTTTAGCTCTAAGAGCAGCAAATCCAGATCAATACCAGAATGTGTCGGTGGTGCGTACAAACTCCATGAAGTACATTCCCAATTACTTTGAGAAAGCGCTGCTTACAAAGCTGTTTTTCTTGTTCCCGGACCCTCACTTCAAAGAGAAAAACCATCGTTAATTAGCCCGCACTTGCTAGACGAGTATGCTTATGCTCTTGAGGTTGGTGGGATCATATACACAATAACAGACGTGGAGGAACTAGGGGACTGGATGAAGTCTTGTCTCGAGAATCAATCCATGTTTGAAGCCCTGACTGAGAAAGAACTTGAAGCAGACCCATGTGTGAAGCTATTAAGTACTGCAACTGAAGAAGGCCAAAAGGTGGCAAGAAATGGAGGGCAAACATTTCAAGCCATATTCAGGCGCATGGCGTTATCTGATTAGACATCCCGAACTTGCGCAACCTCATTTTCTGCAATCAGACAATTGGATAGTCATGTATTCGTATGATCAGTCGTACAACTTCTGCCATCTTTTTTCTTTTTTTGGATCTGGTTTACTATAGAGAGCAAAAATATCATAGTAACATCAAGATCGTTCTTTATGCTTGTTTCTACTGAGATTAGGCGTTCACTTGTCCTGATCTTACGTTTGCAGTTCCCCAGATAACATTATGCTTTTTGGCTTGAAGAGAATGGTTGAAATTGACCTTAGCGGTACTTGCGTTATTATTCAATTCATAACTTGATATGTAATGAAGCATATGATTTATTGTGTCCGTTTGGATTTGGAAACGCGGTAAATAAGTACTTTTATGCAAGTCGAGGTAAATATGTGGAGGAGATTATCTCGTTTTATGAAAAAACACTGTTGAACTTGAATGTGTGTTAAGCTTTTACAACTGTTCCGCCAAACAAGCCCATTGATATATTGATAAAGTAGAATGATTCGTGTAAAAATTCATTTAATATAATTTTTAAAAACATTCTTAAATGTAATTTTCACTAAAAATCTGGATCGCCTAATGCCCTTTTGATAGTGGGGTAAAACTTGAAACCTAACACCGGTTAACACATTGAAAAAAGGGAGAATTGGAGAAAAATCTCCCGTTACGAATTAATTAGAGAATGATCTTTCTCAACTGCATATGTGGAACATCAGCTACATATTTTGGAATCTGCATATATGTAGAAAGGTTCCATTTTATAATTTTTCAATGGGGACTTTTCCTCAATCCTCCTTTAAAAAAATAGTTTTATTCATTAAATTTATGCCAAAATAATTTTTTTTCCCTCACATTTACCCATTACATGATTAACATCTTCATTTTTTCCCCTTGATATACCATAATTTTTCCCTCATGTTTATTTCAATCCAAGATTTTAATGAGATGTAAAAGACAAAATTTATCAACCAGAAAATATTTTGGACCAAGCAAACTCTCCCCTGAAAGTATCTAGCAAAGTAAGCTGTATACTACTGTCGTATTTCAATATTCTTTTGAAGTAAACGACATAACAAATCTATGGTTTAAATTTTAGACGCACTCTCCTTCTGCCGGTTAAAAAGGGAAAAATAACAGATCTAGGTACTCAATAAGTATAATATCATATTAGACCAGTTCGATCATATTGGGATATTGAAATGCTTCAAAAAGATGACATTGTCCCTTGGCAAAATATGTACTCCTCTTTTAAAGGATAATTTTCAACTTTAACTTCACACATTCTGACTTTAATATATTGAATATCTACTTCACTATAAAAAATTCATAAAAGAAAATTAGAAATTCTTACAAAAAAATAGGACTCCCATTTAAACTATCATTTTCAACTTTAGTTTCACGAATTCCGACTTCAATATTTTGAATGTCCACTTCAGTTTAAGAAAATTAAAAAAAGGAAATGAAGAACTCTCTCAGTCTTGAAAAAATTATGGACCGCTCTGCCCCTTTCCAACTTTATTTTTGCAAATTTCAATTCTTATAGTGAATGCCAAATTCAATTTAGAAAATTCAGAAAAGTAGGCTTCACATCGCACAAGTATCACGTCTTCTATTAGTTCAGAGGAATTGTCTTTTTGTAAACTTTCCGTATTCCAAAATGATCTGGTTGGTCTAATATGAGATTATAAAATACGTTTGGAAAATACATTTGTGCAAATTAAGAAAAAAAATTTCTCACATACTTATCTCATAAATAGTAAAATACGTTGAAAAAGTAGTTTATACAGCTAATAAAAAAAAGTTTAATACTTACTTGACACCTTGATTTCTCTTTTCTTCAATTCAAAGGTATTTTATGTATTTTTCCCAAAAAAAAAAAAAGAAGCAAATGTATTCTCCTTCTTTATGTCGTTGGTAAAACAATTTGTCGAGGATACATATTTTTTTTTGAATAAAACATAACATATATTTTAGGTAAATCCCATAAAAATACCATAGAAATTATAAAAGGACAATTCAGGGCTTCCAATTTCCATAATACCAAATCAGGACCTTGGACCAATAGGGATTATGAAATATTTGTGAAAAGACCGTATTGCCCTCAATTAAAATGAATAAAGGAAGGAAAAGGTGGAGGAGATACGGATGACAAAGTTGGTGAAGTGAAAGAAACCCATGGAAAAGTTGGTTATGGAAAAGTTGGTTAAGGGCATATTGTGGTCGGATGGAGGAAGAAGGTTAGAAAATTGCCATCAGTAAGTTACCTTTCACATCATTGTCTTCCCCTATCTCAACCATTCTCTGATGCTGTTCAATGTTCAATGTTATTATTGTCACTGTAAGTGAGTTTTGTGATGGAGAGAGGGGGAGAGAGGTGAACATTTATGAATGAGATAGGATGTGCATTCCTCGTTTTTCTCATTATGTTGGTGTGCTCAACCAACATACATTTGTAGATGTTTATGTATGTATGCATATAGTGGGTTGTTGTCACATGAATCCGTGTTCGCTTAAGTGGGTGATTACATTTGCGTGGTGGTGAAGGATGAGCATGAATGATATGCGGGTAGGTGCAATGTATTGTTATTTGGTATGGGGTATTTATAAAACCCCAACTTGAAGCTACTAATATGTGAGTTTAGGGTAGGTTATTTGAAATATGAAGTTGGTGATAATTGCTATTGGAAGATGATCTTTTAAATGATGTACATTGTTTGCAGGTAGAAATTGAAAATAACATTTGAGTGTGGGTCTACATCTTCAAAGGAACTAGCTTGTTATTTTCATGTTGGAGGGAAATGTGTGACAAACAGTAAAAGTGAAATCCAATATAATTAGGGGGAGCGTAAGAGTGAAAAGAATAAAAGAGGGCATCACAGTTGAAGTTCTAAGGTTAATGATAACATCATGGCTTGGAATTAATTACAATGGTTGTGAGTTAAAATATTCAGTTAGCTTTGATGAGATGATATTAATAGATTTGATTACTGATAGTGAATTTGAAAACCTTTTTAACTATAATAATAAATGCGGACATATTTATATAGAGAATACCAATATAGCCGAGACAATACAAAAAGCACAATTGTAAGTGAATGTTTGTTGTGAGTAAATGTTGCTATATTGAATATAACTGTTTAAATTTATTAAATGAAGTTGTAATTATCCTGCAGCATGCAGAAACTATTAGGACTTTCACAGCAAAGTTGTCTGTCCTCGAGAAATTTGGAAAATGATTTCCCCATAATGGCTTATAAATATGTTGGCTCGTGCCTAAAATATGAAGTTGGTGGAGGATCCTATAGTTTACAAGTTGGAATGGAGAGCACACCCACTGAAACTCGTGAGATGAACTACATGAAATGGAGAGGAGTAATTTCAGGAGTGATGCAGACCTTTGCAAATACAGATGACTTTTAAATGTCACTGTACAAGTTTAGTATGGTAATTAACTTTGAGTTCACATATGTCAAAAATAATAAGGAGAAGATGTTAATGAAATGTAAGGTACTTGACTGCCCTTAAAAGATTACTGGAAATACAGTGGGAAAGACAAGTCCTTTCCTACGAATGACAAAGTTCGTAAATGATCCTGCTCATAGTGCTCAAGACAATCTACAAGTGAGCCACAGTAGAAGATCGAATCTAAAATCATCAATCATAATTGACGAGGTTAGAAATCATATAGACAACCTGTAATTGAAATAAGGAAGAAGCTGCAAAGAGAATATAAGTTGACACTTACATATAAACATGTATACAGGGTTAAGGAAAATGCCATAGAGGACATGCAAGGGAGCCATGAGCAATCCTACATGTTGATACCTTAGATATGTCAATGTCTCAAGAAAACTTATGAAAAGACAATGGCTGAATATATATCTAGTGGAAATACATTCAAGCATGTTTTCATTGCATACAAGAGCTGCATACATGGGTTTTTAACCAGTGCTAGGCTTGTAGTGTGTGTTTGGGAATACGTTGAGAGAAATCCAAAAATACCTTTGTTTATGAACCTTAGCATTAGCTCCATCATTTTCAGCCACGACCATGTCATACTTATGCTTATGACCGTCAATTTCCTTTTTCAAAGCTTCAATATCATGCCTCCTTTCACCAAGTTCTTCCTTCAAACAATTGATCTCACCTTGTAAAGCCATTTCTTGGGCTGCATTTTGCTCTTCTAGTTTCAACTTTTCGGCCTCACACTACCTAAATTTATTTTCTAACAATTGGCTTCTTAACTCCCATTCTTTGAGCGCAGACTCCAGCTGTGTTCTTGCTTCTGACAAACTTAAAGCATCAAAGGAAAGTCGCAGGGATTTTAATTAAGGGAGTTTATGACTCATGAGAGAGACCTCAAAGATTTGAAGAAGATGAGAATTTCAGGCATCAAAGAGAGAAAAAGAAAGCCCTAAACTCGAAGTCCTCACTTTCCCTTCCTTTTGTTAGTACCTGAAAGAGCATTATTAGTACCTGAACAACATGAATCACCTTGGGGGCCATTTCTTGACACAACTCCACCAACTTAATCCTCGCCTCCTTCATTAACTCAATCTCCGTATCAGTGGGCTTCTTCCCACCTCGCATTGTCGCCATCGTGGATAAAACCAACACAATCGCCGGCGCTTATTTGTCATCATCTTCACAATCTCAGTTTAGCTCGGTAGCGGCGAATCTCAATCTAGGGCATGACAGTCAGGAGCTGGGAGTAGATTGATCGCACGCACGCATGCATTGGAAGTCTGGAACTTACTTAATCGAACTGGAACTTCCAGTCACCAAGCATTTGGGGCAGAGACAATTTGGGCAGCAGGGTAGGGGCAAATGGTAGGCATGCGATTGGGCCCCAAACTTTGGGCTGAGGCTCCTTTTTGTTTAAAAAAAATATATGGGCGGGAATGGGCATCCAGTTGGCATGCCCGTAGCCCGCCCATGTATTATTGATATGGGCGGGTTTTAGCCCGCCCGTAATGGGCCACCATTGGGCGAGCCCAATCCGGAGAATTTTTCACTGGTCCGAGTGGGCTTCGCGGGCTATAGGTTCCGTGTTCTCCCATACTTTTACAGATTTCAAGATGCTTTTACTGATTTCAAAATGTTGTTTTTTTTGTTTTACGTGCACTATTGGGGGAAAGATTTCCCAAACATGCACACTTATATTGATGGAACACATATGAGGTCCTTACAGGGGAACATTGATGTTAGCTTCTACATATGAACCCTCCTCTTTGTGAAATTCCTTAATCTCTATAGACCTTGTTCCCGCTCCTTCATAGGTTGAAGAAACACTAATGTGGGATACACTTTAGGTTTATGTTTCCTTCTGACCAATCTCACTTCAACCTTTTCCCTCTCCTTCACAACCATCGACCTCACCGCTTCCTTGACCTTCTTCAATAATAACTTTATCATCATCTTCTACTCCCTCCTCTTCATCTATGTCTTCTTCTTCTTCTGCATGTGTTGAGCCCTTTTCTTCATGCACCTCCATACTAGCTTTCTCTCCATTGTCATCATCTTCTACTCCTTCATCTTCATCTGATTCTAAATTTTCTTCATCTGTGCAATCCTCTTCTTCATTACCTCTATTTTCTCTGAGCCCTCATTTCTTTCCCTCTTCCTATTGAGCTGGAACTTGATCAACTCCTCCTCGATAACATTAACAAGCCAACTGTACAACTCCCTCAAGTCCTAAGTTACACAATTCAAATTCTTAATCACGTCACTAAGCAATAATGGAAAAATTAGTTCACATATTACTAGCATTGTACATACAGGCTCTAATTCAAACCATCTTCTTTTTCCCTTTGTGGCATGCTTTACTTCGGTCACCCTTTCTCCAAACAGTATGCCCATATTATCGTGCCTCTCTTTTTTCGCCACCTCTTTTACTTTTTCATCTATCCAAAATTGAATAGCATTGGTGTACTCATGGTCTACACATTTGGTCAAGGGGAAATGTTCACAGAAGTATATCTACAACATCACTCATAATCCATTTCATCCAACTATTATTTAACAAAATAATAATAACAAGCTTTAATTGACAAATGCATATCAACAATAAGTACAGGCATCCACCAACATTGCGATCCCTTATTGTCTTTGTCCTAAAAAATTTTATGTATTCTCCCATCTCCTTCAGTAGGTCTTTCATGATGTACATGGCCCAATTAAAACCATTCAATCCATTCTTGGTGCACCACATCACCTTCAACAACTGGTTACTTACAAAAGGACTTGTTGTTGGAGCTAGAAATATGCTGTGTTAGTAGGACAAACATAAACTCAAACTCTTCTTCTATGTAGAGCCTATTTATTAACTTCTTCACTATCATTGTATATGGGACTGTGAACAATATCCTCTTCATCTCCTTAAAGCTTGCATCATCTTCCTTTCCAATCATGTTCACCTCATTCCTACTATTCGGTAGTCCAAGAAGTTGGGAAACATCATCAACATTAATTTCTTTCATCTTCCCTCTGATTCTTAATTTTTTTATAGGTGGATCATACGATTGAAGTAGTGACAAAATGATGTTGCGAGGGTAGTTGAATGGATTGCACCTTGGGCATCTTTCCAAATCCAATTCCTCCACAAGGCTCTTCAACTCTTCATTTTGATTGACAAATTCCACCTACGACATTTGTTGCAGCAATGAGCAACGAGTGTGAAACTTATGAACTGTAACATCCTTAATTTTTAAGATTTTAGTTAGTTGTTGTTTAGATTTTATTTAGTAAAAAAATAATAAAATAAAATTTAAAATAAGCATGAAATTTTGGAATATTTATTCTATGAAATATATATATATAATGCAAAATGAGATATATCATAAAAGGTATTTAATTATAGGTATGTAAACTTATCTTAATAGTAAAATAAAAAATAAAGATTTAAATAGCTACTAATATTATTAATATTACTACTGACATCATTGTTTTATTATTATTCATTTTTTTAAAAAATATAATATTTTATTTAAAGAAATCCTAACCCTAACTCAATCCCTATATAAAACCTTCGCCCTCATCAGAAACACCAAAGAAAAGTCTGCCCTACAGTAACGCAACAGTGCTCTTCCTTCTCTCTTATTTTTCTTCCTCAGGTATCATACTCACCCTTACCAACCTCAATTTTCTCTTTCTGAGTGTTCGCATGTTTTCTTTTCCCTCTAAAATGTCTTGTCAAGTGTTTATTTTTCTGACGTGCTACTTGCTCCTTGATTTTTTTTTAAAAAAATGTCTTGTCAAGATATAAATATACAGCACCATGTGTTCCAATGTAACTCGTTCTTCATAACTATTTGAAGGGAAAGAGATTTTGAAAAAAAAGCCCACAGATAAAGCAAAGATGTTGAGCACAAAGTCATCTTGATCCATCAAATCATATTTATGCTGTACGTACATGTATAAATTGAAAACAATGAGCCAGAGACAGAGTTTTGTCCTTCAAACAAATATATATATATTAATACATATATATCAAGAATAGGGGAAGCTTCTGTGCTATGCATCTTCTTTTATATGTGGTAATATAATATTATTATATGTAATAACATATATATATATAAACAATATGGTGTACTTTGGCTAAAAGGACCCAGATGCTTAAATAAAGTAAGTGTGAGGATAGAAAAAGATATATGTAAAGGTGGGTAAGTGGGTGTTTTTGGGTGTTTACATACAGTAGGGTGTGGATACCTGTTCTTTTATTTTTTTCCCTAGCATTTTCTTATTACCCATTTGATAAAAAAAATACACACACACACAAACACACACAGATATATATGCCAATATATGTGTAAAACTTTTGTATATCTTTAAAGGAAAAGGGGAAAAAGGGAATGTACTTAGTCTATGTGTTTATGTTGTGCCCTGTGAGTATTCCCATTTCAACAAAAAAAGGGAAAACATTGAATTGAAGGATGTGTGTTCAGGAGCAAGGGGTAAAGCTACAAACAAACCTAGTGAGTCATTGTCTTGTTCCATCAAGAAAAAAAAGATATATATATACATATACATAAGTGCGTATGTGTGGTGTAAGAGGCATATATATATATATATATATATATATCTAATTGGTGATATTTAATTACTCACCCTCAAGCCCTGTACCAAACGTATATATATTGGTTAGTGTGTGCTTCCATTTTTTCTTTATCTATTTGTTTGGTATTTTTTAAATATATATAATATAACAAAATAAAAATATATTAATTTGAAATTTATTTAAATTGAAAAGTCATAATAACAAAAAGAGCATTACTGCTACTATAACCACTTTTAGTACTACTACGACCACTACCACCACGACGACCACTACCACTACGACCACTACTACCACTACCACTACTACTACAACTGCTGCTGCTCCTGCTGCTGCCACCACCCCCACCACTACTACGACTACTACCACCACTACCACTACCACCACTATCACTACGACCACTACCCCTGCTACTACTACTACCTGCTGCTGCTACCATGACCACCACCACCACCACCACTACTACTATAATTTCCTTTATCTCAAACAACTTGTAAAATTATAAGTGATTATATCATATAAAATAGCATTTTACCTCATGAATAAATAAGACAATTTATGTAATTAACTAATGTTTGGGTGTAAAGGGTAGTTTTTAGATATGTAGATTATTTTTTTAGCAACTTTTAGAATAGGTTAGTTAGTATATTGATAGAAATTATTGTGTATGATTTTTGTAGACTCTCATTGAGAACCCGAGAGTAACTTTTGTGTGCTTGCCTGTAAGCTAGGAAATGCAAGTAACTCTAAATATTCTTCCATAAACTTGTGAACCGCTTATGATTAAATTGTGATTGAATTATGTTTTATGCATTTTTGGACAGAACTATATAAATGCAACTATTTAAAGTTTTCAATATATTTTAGCATGAAAATTGTTATAACTGTCATAGCGGTTGCAAATGTGAATGGGTTGAAGTATGGAGGAGATTGATGTATGATAAGGTTTTATCACGTGATAAGCCATCACTCGATGTATAGTGGATGGCATTTTTCAGGGCCCTTTTTCCCGTGTCTTTCCTTTGGCAAGGATTGCATTGGAATTGTGGGACATGTGACACCTCCTCGGTTTTATTTTAAGGAGGGGAGCCATAGTCCAGGCTTAAGCCCTACACCTTTGGCCGGGTGTATCTTAAGGAACTGGTGAGATTGAGATAATCCAGTTACATGGATAAGTTTCTATTGGACTACATGTTAGCCTATGGCTCCAGTCAGCAGAATAAGGATAGACGGTGATATAAGGGTGGTTGCATATTACGTTATTATGCATTATTTGTGATGATGATTGTGAGTTGCATAATTATGAAAGAAAATATGAAATTGTTTATATTATGTTTACTTTATATACACACACAAATGTATTTCGTGAATCAACTCTTCCTTTTTAATTGTATATCATTTGCTTGTGTGTGGTAGAAACTTTCAGAGTTACTGGGGCGTGGATCTTACCCCGTTATATTAATATTTTAAGGTGATTTTTCTAGTAGGTAACAAGGGAAGGCACCTATGGAGTGAGCCTTCTTGGCTCTCTTGTGCCCTTAGGCACATTCTATCATTTTGAATTGCCATGACTCTAAAACTTCTGCGTTTTATTTTGATTTACTCTAATATTTTGGGAGGATTTGGATTGCTATTTGAAGTGTGTATTTTGGTTGGATTCATGATATGATTGAACAAATTGATATTGAAAATCCTCTTTTGTTATACATGGCAAAAATTTCTTTGAGCATTTGGTTAAATTTTTGAGACGTTAAATGAACAACTTCTCTCCTTGGTGCAAGTGGCCTTGTCTTGTTTGTCATCTGTTGGGAATTGTGCCCTAGGGGCTAATCATTGTACTTTGACATTATTTTATTTTAATGTATTTTCTCCATTTAATTATAATATATTTTGCATGTTTATTATGATAATTGCATTAATAGGTGAATTATGAATATTATCTTAAATGTCTCTAGTTGGTTGCCTATGTGGGAGCATAGATAAAGTAAGATCAGTATAACTTTAATGAGGTATGGAGATGCGAGTCAACGTTATAGACACTTGTAAGAGTAGTACAAGGTGTTGGACTGACCCTCTATAAGAAAGCTGCATGGATTAAGTCATTAGCTTATCTCATATGTAATCACGTCACAATGCCCTTTGACTTGAGATCATCATGGATTCCTACATGAAATCACTAAATTTTGCAAATATATCGTGTAACAAAAGGGACGTGATATAATTGCATGAAAGGTTGTGTTATGTTAACGATCCCCATATGATTTGGGCAGTCTAATATCTTGCTAGGGACCGCTTGCGATTTATGGGCTAATATTAAGTTTAGCCCACCGCCAACTTCATATGAGCCTACAGGGTTGTACGCAAGAACAACCCAACATAAGTTTTAATTCTATGGTTTATTCGAATTATATATATATATATAATTTTGAAATGACCATAATATTCTATGTTAGTATTTGATTTATTTGATAAATTAAATAATTAACATTAATTTTCATATTTAATTTATAAAGATAAATTATATTCGTTGGCTCACTATTTGGATTAATTATATGGATATGATTTGATCAAATCAGATTAATCCAAATCAGAATTGCAAAATTCGAATTTTACTTTTGAATTTCAAGATTAATAAAGATTAATGTTGGATATCTTTTTGAATTTCGAATTTCAAGATTAATAAATATTAATCTTGAATATCCTTTTGAAATTTGACTATTAAGATTAATAAAGATTAATCTTGAATATCTTAATAAAGATTAATCTTGAATATCTTTTGAGATTTGTATTCGAATTTTAAAGATTAATTAAAAATTAATCGTGAATTCTAGAAGCTCTCCATGACTTCTATAAATATTAGGATTCATGAGCAAGAGAGGCATTCCATTCGAATATGATTGTGAGATATAGAAACTCTAGAGAGAGAGAGTGGGACGTGAGAGGCACTAGCACGCTACGATTGTTGGAAACTGTTAGCGTGAATACCAGTTGAGGGAGACGATAAAAAACGTCAGCTCCTCGTGATCGGAATCAAGAACGCGGGAGGTTGTGGAATATGAAGAGATCTAAATGTAAGAGACGATTATAATTCGAAACACAAAAGGTATGACTCTTTTTCCTCGATCTAAATGCCTTTGACAGATCCATACAGGGATTAGAAAATTTTAAATTCTACTGTGTGCACGTTCTAATCCGAACATCAACTCCCTATACTTATTCCTCTACTCTTCCGACAAAGTCTTCCACACCCTTATGACCTCTTCATTTTGTTCTTTCAGCTTGCTACCTGTTGCCTTCACCCTTTTCTCTTGGTAGTACTCCTTCCTGAACACGATTAACCCATTGTTCATTTCTTTTGATCTCTTCCTTACTTTTTCCCCATCTTTGCTATCCTGAGAAACAGGTTTTGTCATTCGCTATTCAATTACTCAGTTATACTCATCAACAAACCAAATCTCCAATCCTAACACAATAACAAATTTATTCCGATAAGGCTTTTATCTCATTCAAATGTATTAAACAGATTTTTAAAAATTCAATCAAATAAAATACCTATCTAATTTGAATGCAAAACATATTCTCAACTCATGACTGTGTAGGTGATTAGCACAAGATTTAGAAATTCATTCAAATAAACCACTAGTCTCATCCGAATAAAAATCTTTTTTTTTCAAGATATGGCTCTCAGATTTTTGACTTCATTTGAATGTATATTTAAACACTATCATCTTTCATTTCCATTAAAAATACACATCAGCAAAAGATGAACAACACACTACTGCATGTTACAGCTTTCACAAAGATGGACACATATAAGCAAAAATATGAAGCTAACAACAAACCCTTTCAGTTCATATCCCGCGATACAGAGGAAGACGAAAAAACCACTCTAAGCTCACAATGAGAGAGAAGCACAGGATAGAAGAAGAAATATATCCTGTTCACGCCAAACCTACAATGATGTCTCCTCTACTGCACTTGAGGCCGAGCAAGCTGACTGAATTGGACTGAAGATAATGAGAACAAATGGTGAGTACAAATCAATGCGTAAGATTGAGATGCAAATTTATATGGGATTGTGTGAGAGCCGAGAGGGTGGGAGTTCGAGTTCAAAAAATGGGGAAGCAAGTGGGAGAAATGGTGCACAGAGTGAGATCGTGGTTGGAAAATGCAGCTCTTTGCCTGTGTATTTCCTCATTTTTTTTTTAAGAAAAAGGCACTTGTACCAAACATTTTGAAACCTAATGCAATAGGAAATGACAATAATAGACTAGGGAATGACATAGATTAGTTTTCAGAATCATTTGAATGAATATATTGTTATTTAGATGAATATCTTCTTTTCATTTTTTTCAGTGATATTCAAATGATGATGCCTTTTTCCCATTCAGATGACACACTCTTCTTTAACTTATCCAAATATAGGTTCGAGATATCCACCGAAATTTTTCACTATTAATTCGAATGAGAACTGTTCATCATTTAAATGAATGATTTATTTTCAACTATTATCCATCAAAATCATTTGAGTGATTTTTTTACCCATTCAAATGAATTTCTCATCTTCACCTTATCCGAATATATCGGCCGAAAATTTTCATGTTTCATTCAAATAGGAATGTGCTTCATTTGAATGAATGACATATATAAGCTTTTCACCTTACAATTCATTTGAATTGGCCTTCTTTCTCATTCCATTGATTAACTTGCACCACAGTTCAATACATTCTGTATATTCCAGGCAAATTTTGATCTCATTTGGACAAGGTTTTTAACTTGAAATGAACATCAATACACATTCCCTCACTTCGCTTATGAAAAACATGAGACATAACAAAAAAATCATGTATCACTGGTGCCGAACATGGGAAGCATAAGAAAGAGGAACAACAGAAACATCTTCACGCTAACAACATTGCCTCCTCGGCTGGCTTGAAGTTGGAGAAACACGACCGTTGGAGAAACGTAATGATTTTGGTTGGACAAATGAGAAACCAATTCTTCCTCACAGTTTATAACAATTAAGGGTAATATGGTCTTTTCGTAAAGATTTCAAAATCCCTATTTGGTTTAGTGTCTTGATTTGGGGATATAGAAATTGGAGACCATAAACTATCCTTTTTCAATTTTGAGGGGCTTTTTCTGGGATTTTCCCTATATTTTAATTATTTAAAATTTAATCATTTAATGTATAAAATTTAAAAAAAACTTTATTAATTGCCACTCTCATAGAAATTACAGCTTCTTTTTTATTTCAAAAAATTTTTATTTTTAAAAACAAAAAGAAACTTTTTTGTTTGTTAATTTATTTTTTTAATTTTTTTTAAAATAGTAATATGTTTTTAAAAATTAGTACTTATTAATTCAATTTGTATTAAGATTCTTCTACCACTTTCAAATATTTTTTATCCGGAGCATTAGATGTACTTCGCCCATTTATTTTAACAAGTTTTGTGGTTTTTCCTGTGCTCTCTGTTTTTTTAACTGGAGCCGTCAAAAAGAGGACTCGTTTTCTTGTTTGAGCCTTTGCTGATGCTTCACTCTCCTTCAGTCCTAGTTTGCTCGGCGTCTCCAATCTCTCGGTCCTCATCATCTCCTCACTCCCTCATCTGTTTCACTCCTTAATCCTCAGTCGGTGAGTCCTCAGTCTCTTCTCTCCTGTTTGATGAATTGGAATTGTAAGGTGAAAATGGAATAGCCAAGCACACGAATTTAGGTTATTGAGACATGTTCGTGATCCCCTTTTGTGGGTTTGGTTATATCTTTTTAATTTTATTGTGGGTCGTCGGTACTGTGACTTGAACCCGGCCCCAACGACAATAACACTCGAACGCACCTCTTGAAGAACATATACGACATCATCCAACTCCCCAAAACAAAGATTAACGAATAACATTTCAAGGAATTTATTTTGACAAGAAATGAATTGACGTGATGGAGTGGCAATTTGTTTGTTCTTTAGTAAATGGCTTTGCGTAAGGTCATTAAATAATTTTGATATGATTTTATTATCTTTAGATGGTGTTGTAATTAGGGCATATCAGATCGCAGGACTGAAAATTTAGTGGGCTTTCGAACTAAAGCTTGATCAGTTGCCTCCAAATTCCTCTATGCCTTTCTCTTAGTCTATGTCATTTATTTTATTCCAGAAAGATGATGCCACTTCGCTTTTTCATGAGTTTGATATTGAGATTGAGGCACGTGAAAGCAGTTTCCTCATACTTCTATTTCTCATGTTGGTACACTACTTTTCCATTCTCATCAGATAACTTAAACTGAAGGATTTGCTTTTTCTTTCAGCTGATCTAGCTCCCAACACGCATGATAACAATTAAGCATTCTCAACCTATGCATACATTTAGAAGTTCTCCCTTGAAGAATTTTAAACTTCAAATGTTTTATGAAGATACTGAAATATAATCGTAATGAAACTCTCAAACACTATTTTGAGGATCTATAATATTTCTAAGGTAGCTAGCTTGTTGCTGCAGTATTTGCTAGCTACATTTTGCATCACTACATTACCCTGGACTTGTGAGTTGTGTTATTGAAAGAATAAAACTTGCCATATTGTGCATTTTTATCCTTTGACTGCATTTTGCATCCAAGTATTTGCCAAGCTAGGCATAATTTCTTCTTGTTTTTTTTTTTTAAATTTATTCCAGTCCGGCTTTGAGGTTAATACTTAATATGACACCGATGAAGAAATTGATCTATATTGTTGTGATGATTATGCAATTTGGATTTATTTATGCCTTTTTTTTTTTCAGAATCCATTATTTGTACTTCATCAAAATAATTGCAGAAGACAAAATCGTTTCCCAGAATTAATTGAGCATTGCATGATTGAAGATTTTTACTCTGGTGAGCATTTTGTGATTGAAGATTTTTACTCTGGATGGGCATGTATAATCTATCATGAGATAAAACCATTCTATCAATATGGATTTATGACCTAGGCATTGCAGTGACTTCATATTTTGATTCAAGATGTTGAATTCTACATTGAAAGTCACATTTAAGTTTTAAAGTACTACTGGTTTCATTTGAAGATGAGCTGATATATTTATGTGTGTGTATCCTTTAGATGTGCTGTTAGTGGCTTGGCGTCTGATTTACAATGGCAGCAAATGCTAGAGAAGCCCGAAGAAAGAAAATATTGGAACGCGGATCCGACCGATTAGCTCTCATAACAGGTTGGACCCAAGAGATTCCGTTTCCTCCTTCAGCTTCTTCCCACTCCCAACCATCCAATGCTTATGCAAATTCATCACTCTCACCGTTGATTATAAATGATCAAGCTATTCCACCTGTAATTTCCCATCCTAACAGCAGCGGTACGTTACTTCTTTCTTTGAATTTCCTTTCAGAAAATTCTTTCTTTATCTGATATTTTTGAAGTTGAATATGACTAGATTGGCAATGCATTGGCTTATTTTGTGTGATCGGGTGTGTGATTGTTTCTTTCTTTAATTTGACATGTAGTGGTATTAGAAAAAGCATTGTTGCAAGTGTCTGTTAAAGCTTCATGTGTCCCTCTATTGTAACTGGAAATGTATAACTTCTTTCCTACTTTTATTGATCAGTTATGTTTATGTGCAGTTTCTCCTCAAGATGAGGCAGAGGAGTCTGGTCCAATTTTATCAAAACCTGATCCTGTTATTGATCCAGATATTTCTGATGCTTGTAAACGGAGCAGCAACACACCTCCTTTGCATGAATTGGAGCATAATCAAATTTCAAATGTACCTACTTCTGAAGTTGAACAAGTGCTACCAACTCCAGGTTCATCTGTGGTGTCGTCAAATGTTGATCAGGTACAAGTACAACCCCCTCCTGATCCATCTGGTTTTATTTTAGGAGCCGGGCGGCAGTCATCAGTTCAGTCTTGGGACCTTAAACTTTTTACCCCTGGTGAAATAAGTTTTGCCGTCACTTCATCAAAGATTACCCGCCTTTGCTGTTCTATTGTTGTTGCCCTGCTAGTGGTTTTATCTTATCTTGGATTTACCTTGCTAGATAACAAATATGTGAAGAATATACTAAGTTTTAGGCCGCTCTACTTGGTTTTAGTGACAAATGTAACTGTTGTAATTGCACAACTTCTTACTGGCAAACGAAGAGGTTCTGGAAGACAAAATAGAACTTCTTCCGACTCAGATGACTGGACTGAACATCTTGGTAGGGCATTGGAAGCAGCCTTGGTGATGCGGAATGTGATTGATGCTATGTTCATGGATTGTGCTTCTTATGCAATTACGGTCATATGCGGTCTCTCCCTTGTGCAGTTGTTTAGCCAGTAATTTTTTTTGCTCTGCCTGAAAAGTTGATTGTTGACAGAGTACAATGATTGCTAAACGATCCATATGGCTAATCCCATCGTGGAGAATAAGGCTTTGTTGTCATTGTTGTCTGCCCCAAGATCTGTTTCCTTTTCCGTCTGTTTGCCTGATCTTGTTGCTTCTGTAATTTGTGGACTAGCCTTCACTGAATATCACTGACATTTAGTTTACATATTGCATGGGTTTGAATACCGGTTGCAGATACTGTTCAATAATTTGTTTTTGGCTGTACTACATAGCCTTTTACCGAACACGAAGTGTTGTGAACACCCAGATTTGGTACAATGCATATGATAATATTGACTTGGATCCGCAACAAAGTGAAATGTATGTTTTCTGGAGTTAAAAATCTATTTGGGTGCATTTTTCTCTGCGACAAGAGAAAAGCGGAGCTTTTCAATTAAATAAATAAATCGAGTTTGAATGCGGAACATGATTTCATTAATTGTGCTTTGCATAGAATTTGAGGTGAGCTTAAGATTTATTATTCCTAACTCATTAGTGAACTTGTTTGGTGGAGTGTTTGCAAAAACCTAACACACATTCAACAATGTTTTTCCATAAAACGTGATAATCTTTTTTACATATTTACCATATTTTATGTAAAACTATTTCTCTACCGTGTTTTTAAATTGAAACAGTAATTTTTTATATGATTTTAGATATGTTGATATTAATAATAAATGATGTAGATTTTGAACATAATGGATTGTATTTTAAAAAATATTTTATTTTAATTCCTTAAATTTAATGTATATTTTTACTCCATTAAATTTAACACGGTTCATTTGCAAACCATCACATGCATTTTTTTAATGGGGGTGCTCAAATAAGTTTTAATTAGTCTTTTTATTTAATGCAATTTCAATGTGCACAAACACGTTAATGGGTTTGTTTGGTGGAGCGTTTCCAAAAGTCAAACGCACATTCAACAGTAATTTTTTGTAAAACGAGATAATCTCCTTCATACATTTATCTCGACTTGTGTAAAAGTACTTCTCTACCGTATTCTCAAACGACACAATGTGAAGTTTAAACTCAAGACTTTACGTAAACATATGGGGTGGTGTTGCTGTAACTGTGGACATTTTTAATTAGTTTCAGCACAATTATGGATGGCTATAGTTGGAGTCGGTGTGGAGGTTCAAGGATGGAAGGAATGTATTTCTCCCTTTATAAAATCAACTGTTTTGGAACGATCCAAGAAAAAAAAAAAACAATCATGACCATTCATTTATATTTTTATTTTTTAGTTCATATGTATATTTATGCATGATATGAATATTTAAAATGATATTATTATATCCACTTAATCTAATATTGGGAAGTTGAGGGATTAAACTTTTTTTTTTGGTGAAGTGAGGGATTAAACTTTTAACATTTTACAAGCAAAGCAACCATCTAAAGAAATATGGTACAGTAATTTTGATCAAAAGTATCAGGGATTAATATTTTATTCTGCCCCCAAAGAAACGTAATGCATATTTTACTCACAATAATAATACAAATACCAATATTAGTTTCATAAATATTTGATAATTTCAATTTATTATTTTTATAATAATTTCATAAAACACTACATCTCAATCATTAGAATCTAATTTAATGGAGATTAAAGGTGAAGAGGAAACGGAGAAAATGAAAATTAGGGAGAAGCCAAGTCTAATAATTCTCAATGTTTAACAAAGATAACCACATCAACTTATGTATCTATGCTGAGGGTATGTTAAAGCCAAAATGAATTTGATTTGCATCACTGTCATCTTGAGAATTCAATAACTAATTTGAATAAAATAAGAAAATTAATCATATTATTTCTTTATATTAAATATTGATTGATTTTCCTAAAATATCATATTTTACTATAACCTTTAGATGAAACCCTCTTAACATATACAACCAACATATATACTTTAAGGGGGAAATTATAAATTTGAGAAACTAAATATATTGATTTATATTTAAGATGAAGGCTCCGCTTGGATGGGATGAAAAGTTAAGAGGAAAGAAAATGGGGAGGAGAGAAAAGTGGAAAAAAAATATTATCACTCATAATGCTTGGATGGATGAGAGAAAACAGAAAGGAAAGAAAATGAGTAAATGGTTGAATAACTAAAATATCCTTAAATAAAAATATTTTAATAAATAGTAACAAGTAAAATATTCTTAAAATATATAAAGTATAATATCAAATTAAATATGATAATAAAAAAATATTAACATTAATATTATTAAATAATTTAAAATTAAATTATTTATTAAAGATATATGTTCAGGTTATTATATTTTAAAACAAAATAATTAGTTATGAGATTTTAGTAAACAATTAAAAAATAAATTAAATATTAGAATATATCTTAAATCTTATTCTTTTAAAAAAGAAAAGTAGTCAGAATTTTAAAAAAGTTATATGTTAAAATTAATTAGTTAAAATAAAAAAAGTAATAAAAGAACATGTGGGTAAATTAGGAAAAAGAATTTTCTCTCCATGTGTGGAGAGAAAAGTTGGGGAAAAAATGAGGTGGGACCCACACCCTATTTTCTCTCCAACTTTTCCTTTATCCCACTTTTTCTCTCCTATCCAAATAGTGGAAAAGTCATTTCTCCCCTCATTTTCTCCCCAAGTTTTCCTTCCTCCTTCATTTTCTCTCCATCCAAGCATAGGGTAAATTCAATTCCCCAACCAGTTCTTATATAATGAACTCCAAGGTAGTATTGCATACTTGATTTCTTTTGATCGAAGTACAACTTGGTTATAGCTTTAATGTTGTTCTGTAGACCATAGTTTCTTAACTACATGACCTTTCCAATGAAATTGAAAGTTGGGGCATCAATATAACTATTATTACCTCTCCACCAAGCCATCTGCTACTTCCCAACTCACACGGCTCCTCTCACAATTAACTGTTCACAAGACAGCTTGAACAAAAAAAAATTTTGGGCTCTGTGTCGGCTTGAAGTCGCTCTTCACAGGAAAAAGATTCAAATTTCAAAAAACACTCCTCCCGCCAAAAATTTTGAAATACCCCCTTTTAGCTGAGGTCATGTGCATGAAAGAGAAATTATAGTAGTAGACAGCAAACTCTCACTCGCTCATCCTCCCTTCAACAGCATCGGCAATGAACTTTGGGATCAGAAGGAAGAGAAAATGGTGGCCCGTAAATTTCAAGTACTTCACAACGATTCCAACTTCGATGAGCAAAAGGTCGCAACTCTTCTTCATCCATTCTATCTTATACTTGTTCAGCAAGAGTTGGCGAAATTTTGTGCTTTCTCTTGTTCATAGATAATTTTCAGTGCAGATTTATGATCGAGATGATGGTTGCCCCATCGCAAGTGATTCGGATCTCATCACTATTTCTGAGAAACTGCGATTGGTTTCCATCGATGAACATGGACAACAAGCAAAATCAAGCACTCAGAATGCTGAATTAATGAAATTAGACGAGGAATTGGCCAGACTTTTGCAAGTGCTCCCCTTTCTCTCTAGGAACACTTGGTTCTTTATTCAGAGGTTTGGGCGTTGGATGTAAGTTCTGAAGTGGTTCATTATCTTTCTCTTTTATCTATTTTTTTGTTTGTGTCTACATGCCGAGGAAGAGGTGCTAATGTTGCAGTACTATCTTGCTAGACAAGATAATGGACCATTTGAGAATAGTATACATTCTTACATTGATCAAATTCAAATGGTAATTGCATATGTTTGGTAGTTGAGAGAGATTAATACTTTTGGCAGCAGAAATAAAATGCAGAACCCTGAGGCCAAAAGATCACAGCTTGCAGAGACGAGCTCAGAGTCTTCTGTACTTAGAGTCTTGCGTTGATCAAATCCAAATGGTAATTTCAATATGTTCATGGGGTTTCTGGTAAACTTGATAGAAAGTTTATTCTTAACTTGTAGATAGTTTTAAAATTAGATGAGTTTATAGTTGTGGTTAGAAAATGGTTTTTCATTCTCTGGATGTTATTTATACATGCAATTAAAGGAACTTGAAAAGGAACTTGTCTATGTTATTCAGAATGCTTTAAATGGGCTGCATCATCATCATCATCATCATCATCATCATCATCATCATCATCATCATCATCATCATCATCTATATTTCATACTTGTGCCATGAAATGATTGCTTTTAATTTCTTTCAGGCACTTGATGCTGGATTCACTCCATTTACTGAGCCTGTTTTCAGAAGATGCATAAATATAATCTAAACCCAACAATTTGCTAAGGTATCTTTGACTAGCTGAATCCTTTTAAATTAAGTTCATATGTCATTTCTTTTAAAATTCTTTTACTTTTTTTTTCTTTGTTCTAGCTATAATTTCCTTTTAAATTAAGTTCATATGTCATATGCCAACAAGATATAATTTCCTGTATTTTCGGGCTCAAGCTCAAAAAGCCGCCAAGCAGCCATCTCTCCCAATTCTGCATTCTCATGGATCACACAAGCACCAAGAAGTGCGCCCCATATAGCATGGTTAAGCGTTTGGGGCATTGTCTCAACAAGATCATAAGCATTATTAAGCCCACCCGCACAACCGAGCAGATCAATGATGCAAGTATAATGATCAGTACAGGGAATAATGTGGTGTCTTTTCAGCATCAACTTGAAAATTCTCAAACCCTCATCTACTATCCCTGCATGGCTGCAAGCGTACAGAATTGAGGTGAAAGTAATTTGGTTTGGTTTTACCCCAGATTGCGACATCCGACCGAATAGTGATACAGCCATTTCTCCATGTCCATGCTTTCCATAAGCAGCAATTATTGCACTCCAAATAACAGTATCCTTATCCTTTAGAGGGATTGCATCAAAAATCTGGTGTGCATATTCTAAAGATCCACACTTTGAGTATATATCAACTAGAATACTTGATACTTCAAGTCTGTAAAGAAATCTAGATCTTATAAGGTAACAATGTATGTTCATTGCCTGATGAAGGTTAGAAAGTATAGCATATGCAGGAAGAAGACTGTTCAAGGTTGCATCATTAGGTGGTATTTCTTTCAGTAACATCTGTTTGAAGAGTGCTACCGCTTCTCTTGCAAGCCTATTATAAATGAACCCAGATAGAAGTGCATTCCATGGGACCGTTCTCATTTTTGAGGTTTTCATAAAAGCTTTATAACTGAGGTCAGCATGACTACATTTTGCATACATATCAATTAAGGCAGTTTCCACTATAACCTCAGTCTCAAGTTTACGTTATTGCCCAAGCATGCAAGCACTTACCCAAGTTCAAGGAAACTTAACTGGCACAAGCTGATAGAAGAGAAGCTATAGTCACTAAATTGGGTTTCGCTTCTTCACGGTGCATCATGTGACAAAGCATCAGAGCACTTATCGGATCACCATTCAGAACATAACCATTGATCAAGGTCGTCCAAGTCACCACATCCTTATTATTTATTGTATTTGCTAATGACCAAGCTTCTTCCATTCGACCACACTTACATACATATCCAACAAAGCATTCCTCACAGCTATATTCCCCCAAAACCCTTTCTCTTGAACAAATTCATGAATCTCTTTTCCCAGCTCTACATTATTCAAATAACCACAAACAGGTAATACAGAAACCATCGTTGCACAATCAGGCTCCACATCTACATCTTTCATCTTTTTATAAACCATCAAAGCTTCATCTGCACAGGAATTTCGGAAGTACCCATTAATCATGGTATTCCATGACACCACGGTTCGTTCCTGCATTAATTCAAAAACAAATTGTGCTGCTTCTTTCCCCCCACAATTCACATGCATTGCCAGCAGATTGTTCTGGACAAATAGGTCAAAATTAAAGCCAGTTTTCAAAGTCCGCCCATGAACTCCAATACCCACATCAATCAATGACAAATCACCACATGCCTTGATGACAAATGGATATGTAAAGTTGTCAGGCTAACTCTGACCTGAAGCAAGCATATCAACAAATAGTTTCAGTGCATCATAGTGCCAGCCATTTTGACTATACATCTTGATCATTATATTCCAAGAGAACAAGTTCTGTTGAGGCAATTTAGCAAACAGCTCATACGCATATGAGGCATGGTTGCACTGGGCATAGGTTGTGGTAAGAATTGAGCAAAACTTGGATGAAGAATAGGAAAAAAGACCAAAGGTGATGATGATACGGACGTGCAGTTTTTTTGTTTTAGAAAGCAGTTGAGCCGCGGCATACTTCCTCAAGGATCTTGTAAAAATCTCAAACCAATTTCTCCTATGCCATAATTACATCACCACAAGGATTCAGCTGAAACTATTAATTCAAAAACTTTGCTTGAAATAGATTTGAAGCTAACATAAAAGAAATAAAGCAATATTTACCCCTGGTTCATCAACACTTACTAAGAAGCCTAGGTCCCAACTACCTACCCGAACAGCCTGGAGAACAAGAAAATGGATGCAGTCAAGGATCTAAAAAGTCACGAACATTAAAGAAACAATGACATTTCAGGATCTAACAACTGAAGAGATCTTGTTTTAATAATGAAATATTGAAAGCTCGTGAAGAATATTTAATGGCAAAATACCCCAGCATGAAGGTTCACAAACAATATCTCAAAATATTTTCTTTAAAATCCAAGAATGAATGTTCATTAAAAATAAATAGAGAAAACAAGTAACATCATATAATATTATCATCATTTGTTCATTTAAAATTTCAATATCATGGAAAAATTGAAATAATTCCAACAAAACTTTCTTGATGACATCGTGTTTTTGAAAGTGTGGTAACTAAATTAAAAACATATAGTAAAAACACAGATTGTAAAATCCACTATGGGATGCTATTCACTTACATGTTGCACTTGTAATAACTTTATAATTTGTTCCTTCTATACCTCCCAATCAACCATTCTCAAGTCATTTTATCCCCTAGACAAGTAGAACCATAAACTTTAATGGCATCTCAACTTCATATATCACCAACAACCATTAATCACACTCAAGACTTTATTCTACTCGTATTAAAGTTTCTTAATCCCCTACTCATAAGCATTAAGAATTATCCCTTTTTTATCTCCTCTTCCAGCCCACAATATAACATATTCTTATCTCATTGGTGTCTTCTTCCTTGCCAACAAAGATCAGCTGCCATATTTCAAAAAATCCAAAACACCATTATTTACACTTGAAAGTTTCTCCAACACAAGCATACTTTTATTTCCAATTCCTTTACCAACTCCTGTAGTTACCTTTACATTCAACACATTTCTCAATGCTTAAATCCCTATATCCAACTCATCTTTAACCTATGCAACCAAACTCACTTAATTCTAACTCCGAATCCATAATCCCCTCAAGCTTAAAAAAAAAACTACTACTACTTAATATGTGACAAGACAAAATAGGTTTATACAATATAATTTACTCCATAATATTTTAGCCATAAAGCACTACTCATTTGACTTATAATTCCCCTTCTACACATTTTATCAAACACTTCATGTGCATCCCAACATCAGGACACAAACAATGTCATAGATTATTATTCATATAACTCCCAAGCAACAAACTAGTCATACAAAATTTACTAAATCCAGTTCCTTAAAAATATTCCACTTGAAATAGAGCAAAATATAATTTTAGATCATTCTCTTTCCTCTTTTAAGAATAAGAAAATATAGGAATAATTACCTAGTCAAAATGCACTAGTCAGCCTTCATTCTTAACTAGATTATACTCCCAGTTTCCTCCTTACCTCACACGAACAGCAGCATACACAGTCGACGCACTAATGGAGAAAGAAAAGAGAAATGATGCTTTCTACACACACCCCCACAGCAACGTCTCATGAGTCAGAGGAAGAAGAAACCGGACCCAGGGCGTTGACGGACGAATAAGAGAATTGGACGACAACCACCACAGCAATGGCAGACCTAGGCTAGCGCGCGTACATCGGCGACAACGGGGAGACGACCGTGGGGCTTTCAATCTGTCAGAGGTCACCGAAAAGGAGAGAAAGAAAATGGGGAAAATTTGTTTTTATCTACTTATTTGAATAATAATTTATTAGATTTATCTGTTGGAGAAAAGGTCAAACGTATATTTAACAGTATTTTTTCTGTAAACAAGATTATTTAGTTTACATATTTATCTCGATTTATATAAATGTAGTTTTCTACCGTGTTTCTAAACAGATGTATTGTTTATTTTGGTAATTTAATAATATTACAGCGATAAAAAGTTTAAACAAAGGGTAAAGGTCATTTCCATCCATAATGTTGCATGTAGGATTTTTTTTTGAGGTTGTTGTCCAAGTTAGGTTACTTGAAGTCTGGCATTAAAATCGAACCAGCCATCCAAATATTCAATTGAGGGCTGGTGTGGGATGGACTCAAATACCAACTTCTATATGTGTTAAGATCTCTTCAACTTATTTGGTCATTTTTTTATTTTTATATCTTTTTAACCATAATATTTTTTTCAACTTGAACTTGAAATATTTTTTATTTTCTTAATACCTAAAATACAATATTCTTTTTCATAAATTTAATTTATAAAAATACACTACAACTTGAACATAAAATATCTAATTCAAATTTTAGATTATTATACAACTTAAAGATATATAATATGATTTACAAGATTTAATTTAAATTAAATATAAATCAATCAAATGATCAATAAACATTCAATATTAATTATGTTTATATTATGCTCAAAAGTTGTCTACATCTTTTTTATGAATCAAAAATTCTTTAAAAATTAAGAAAAAAATGGGTTGGTTTGCTAACCCGTCTTTGGGTCAAAAAGACATGCATTCAGAAGGGTTATCTTTTGCCAACCCAACCGCCATGGGCTAGTGGGTTCAACTTAGCAGTTCTAGGACATAGCACAGAAGAGAAGTAATGGGGGTACAATAGTTTTGTTGATAAGTGAAATCATGGGTAAGGTCATATTGTTGGAAATTGTGTACCTTGAACATTATTTATTATAATATATTTTATCTTTTTAATTATCATAATTTTTGCATGTGTATTATGATAATTACATCAATGGGCAAATTATGAAGATTGTCATAAATGTCCCTGGTCGGTTATTTATGTAGGAGTAAAGATGAATCAAAGTCTTAGGCACTTGTAAGAGTACAAAGTGCTGGACCGACACGCTATGAGAAAGTTGCATGGATTATGTCATAAGTTTATCTCATGTGTAATCACATCACAACACCCTATTGACCTAAGATCATCATAGATTCCTATATGAGAGTCTGATTTTTGACTTAATTAAAAGTCACCTTTGACCTGGGATGATAAAGGCTATAATCGAGTTTAGAAGTTTTCATGAGGAGAAATGTAAATGATTAGGATGAGATTTGTCCTTTACATTAGTAGAGAGATATTACTGGGCCCCTCGATCAGTTAGTCTAAGAAAGGTATAGTCATACTATAACGAAAGGTGTTTTTTATTTCTAAAATCATACTACTCGAGATCGATAAAGTAATGGACATGAATAGTATGATGACATTATCTATTCCTCATTCTTGACAAGATATCGTGTGACAAAAGGGATGTAATAGGATTACATGACAGGTTGTATCGTGTTAACGATCCTTATGTGATTTGGGTAGTTGTAATGTCTTGTTAGAGATCGCTTGTGACTTGTAGACTAATACTAAGTTTAGCCCACTGCCAATTTCATATGAGCCATAGGGTCGTATGTAAGAACAGCCCAATATGAGCTTTAATTTTCTAGGGTTTTCGAATATATATATTCGAATAATAATATTATTATATTGATAATATTATTAATCTTATTACGTTAGTTTTAATATTTAATTTATTTGATAAGTTAAATAGCTAAAATTGATTTTCAGATTTAATTTATGAAGATAAATTAAATAGATTAGCTCATTGTTTGGATTAATTCAATATATATGATTTAATCAAATCAGATTAATCCAAATTCAAATTTAAGAATAAATTTCATAATTTGAATTTTAAAATTCGAATTTCAAAATTGATGAAGATTAATCTTGAATATCTTTTCAAATTCGAATTTCAAGATTAATCAAAATTAATCTTGGATATTCAATACATCCCACATGAATTCTATAAATCGAGGAGTTATGAACAATTTGGTGATGCATATGAGTGTATGGATTTTGAAAGGTGAGCCACAAGAAACCCTAGAGAGAAAGAGAGAAACGTCAAGGCGCTAGCACACTGTCATTGTTGGGTCTATTAGTATGGATGCTAATAGAGGAGAACAATCAAAGAAGGTCAACTTGCAGAGATCAGATTTTCAAGAACCGCGAAAAGATTAAGAAAGCTACGAATTTGAGAACTACAAAAAGGTACTGTTTTAACCCCTCTATTTAAACGCCTTTAACATATATATCCATATAAGGGATTAAAAAATTTTCAAAATTTGTTTCTTTCGTTGCGTGTGTATTCTAATCCCAACACATATATCTAGAAGACTTGGTTAACATGTCAAGAATGAAAGTCTGACAAGGTATTATCATTACGGAGTGTTTTCACCCTTTGGACATCGTGGACGGAGGTTAATCCTATGAAAAGATTCTATGGTGCCAAAATTATTGGCAGGCTTATATTTATATAATTTTATTTGATAAATGAGTGATGTGGTTTTGATATTTGAATGATTGTGTTGAATGCAAAGGGAGTGGAATGTGGCAACTTTCATTGGCATGATAACAAAATGGGGAATAGGTCGCGGCAGAGATAATCAATGAGTTACTTGATCATGTTAATAAGTTTTATTATGAGAATGCAAGGAAAAGGAGATGAGATGACTAGTTGGGTGCAGAAATTAAAACTCAAGCAGCTGCAATACTTGGTCAAATGATGAAGACAGAAAGCAAAAGATGATGATGGCTATGGGGGCATTGGTTGCAACTTGGGTGTTCATATTTTTAAACAAAATGTACTTAAATGTTGTACAAAGTTGGAAACATTTCACAGGGAGACTGAAATGTGTATTTTGGTTAGTTTTTATGAGACTAATAGGATTGTTACTTTTGCAACAATTTATAACTTATGTTGTGTTGGTATGAATGTATGACTTTCTATTAGATGAAATGGATATTATGGTGACTTAATTTCAAAAAATTGAAGTGTAAATTAGTTGTTATCGCTGTAAAATTATAACGTTCACAAGTGGGTACCACTGTTATTATTGTTAAAAAATGGATAAAAGGAGTATAATTTTTCATGAAATTAAAGAGGCATATACAAGTAACAAGATACGGTAGTGATAATTACAGTACCAAGATACGGTAGTGATAATTATATGTCAGATCCATTATACCAAAAGAAGCCACTATATAGGCGTATATTAGAGACAAAGTACAATAATGCAACCATAAAGTGTAATTTAACAAAATTTAGGTGAAGTTATGTATAGTAGAAACAATGGCAACAATTGTCATGCTTAATAAAGTAAAAATATTAAAGCCTAGATAGAAAGATCCTAAAGTCTTCCTCTCCTTGCAATTGCCTTCTTTCTGTTGTTTGCTATAAGATTTGAGATTCCAATGGCCAGTTGCCCATTCCACATTAAACATAGGGGAGAGAAAGGCATATTAGCTGAAGTTGATTTTGTCGATCCATTACCTTTAAAAAGAATTTCTTTTTGAGGAAGCAGCCTCATTTGAAAGGGATTTGGATTATTTCTCTCCTCATTTGTTTCTAAGTTGGTACAGGAATTGTAACAACAGTCTTTATTAACCGGTTATTTAACTCAATAAACATCACTTTAATAAACAAATACTGATATCAAATTGATGATCCAAAGATAACCTTTCCAACATAAAAATGTATCCCTTCAAAAAGAATCACAATGCAGTATGGTGGATCTACCAAAACATTATAATAGCAGCAACTATAAGTCTCTTACCTTCTAATAGCAGTTTAACAAAAATATAAATCCAAATGTCCCAATTAAGGGTACAACACAAAAAGATAAGCCTTATAATTATAACAGTATACATCAATGCATCACATATAACAAAGGAGGAGGCTATACAACAGTTATATAATAACTTAAGCCTCCAAAGCCTTTCCATAAGTCCTAGAATGAGAGCTATCACCTGTAATAGTAATAGGGTTAGAAAAAAGTCTCAGCAACCATCAATCTAAATTAAAAGGCATACAGATGAGTGTCAATGAGGGACATAAAATTAATTGCATGTAACAATAATTTCACAAGTAGTACTCAATTTTTCCAAATAGATTGCAATCATTTCTATTCACATTTCACAAGATATATATAAATAAATATATCAATATCAACATCATCATTATCATAGTAAATATACCATAATGATCACAAAAATCAATTGGATCAATAACTACATGATCACTTTTCTTAATAACTGAGTCCCCCTTGTAACTTCCCTACATTATTTCCTTTGACCGAACCCATGGGCTGAGGTTGTCCCATATGCCTGGTAGCTACCCAAAAAACTAACCGTTCAAGTGATGTAGACTGGCCAGATCCACAAAGTACAAGTCCGGACCATTGGTTCTCTCCTTAACATCAGTAGGTTGTTATGGGCCCTCATAGCTATGGGCCTAGAATCATTCAATGTACAGCTATAAGTCCTCCATCCTTGTTTCACCTTTAAATATGCTAGAATTTCACCCCTTTATTTTCTTTTTAATAACCTCCTTTTAGTAACCACATTCTCCTTTTCCAATATCACAATCATCATTTTCTAAAGCTCGATCAAGGCGTATACACAATTGACCATTAACAACATATATAGATACACATGAATAACCGACAACACTTTCCAACCTATAATTTCATGCTCAAAGGTTTCTATAGAGTCACAAGAATAAAGCATTTGCAAACATTGCCAACAAATCAATTCCTTAACTCAAAACTTCACAATGCACTTTCACTATTACCAATACAAAGTTTATCAAGTAATAATATTTTCATCACAATGAATTCAAAATTACTCATAAACATGTCCCAAGCAATAGTGGAAAGTGGTTACCTCATGCCAAAACAATAGTATACTATCACCACAATCCACAGCCCAAAGTTTAAGTCACCCAAAACACAGTCAATCTACATAATTTAATTACATATTAAAGTAATAATAATACTTGAAACAATAATATGTGACTTTAAATAAATCTCATTCACACTTTAATCATCTAATAATATTTCCAAACCCAGATAAATTGCTCAACAACATTTTGATTGGTTACCAAGTCCAAAATAGGGAGTGTTGAGTCTAGAATCAAACAAAAATTATTATAAAATCATTATGAACCCAAATAAAAAATTTAAACTGATTAAAATTCTTTATAAACATCCCCTCTACATCCTCATGCCCTTGCATTATCAAAACTCAAAACTTCATCAATAAACCAAAAATATCCTCTATACAACATGAAAAATGCTATCATTGGAAAGAGAAAACTACTTAGAACAACTTCTATGAAGGAGGAGAGGTGAAAATGAGAGATTTTGCTCACATAAATGATCCCTAAACTTTACTCTAATAGAGCTCCTCAGCGGTCATTGGTTGGAGTGGAGAAGAGGGAAGAAGGAGAAAATGAGACAGAGACATAGGGTGTGCATTTTAATACCCCTACGTGCTCGACACACTGATACTTAAGTTTATTATTGCTGACAAAAAGGGCTTGCCATGGTGAAATTGCCCCAAGACTAGCAAACTCACCTAAAATTAAAGGTTGGACACGTGGAAACCAAATGTTGGCTACGACGAAGGTGCCCTGAGAGCAACTTTGCTGCTTGATGAAAGATTGTTGTGGCAAATACAGGAGTTGCTCTTAGTAAAAGAAACTCGAGAACAAGTTCCTACTTATGACAATGGTTTGCTACAGCAAAAGTCCCAAACGACAGAAAACACAACTGAAATTGAAATAATTATCTATTAGTCACAAAGATTAGCTCTTGATTGAAAATTAATTCCTAAATAAAATTTAGGACATTATAGGAATCATGTCTCAACACTACCATGTTGTTCCATATGAAGGAGGACAAGTTGAATTAATGTGGTTGCTGGACCTTGGTCAGGTTACTCAACGCATTAAGCTAGACCCATGATTGAATGAGCCAAATTTAAAATTTTGTTACTACGTTTGAATTTTCTTGGGCTAATAATGTTTCTTTGCCTTCACCACCTTCAAAACCAGTGACAAACTAGTAACCACCATTTTCATATTAGCAAAATAAAACAAAACAAATCTGCAAAATTTCAAGGGTTGTTGTGTTCATTTTGTTTCTTTTCTCGTAGGTCCAGATGATAAAATGATTAGTGTGACACTTCAAGTTCAACCGATTCTGGCTTTGAATCTTCTCTGTCAAAGAAAACAGTCCAAGCAAACAGGTCCCCTTCATCTACAGTATCAGTGTTATCCACGATCAAAAGAATGAGTCCTCAAGAGGGTAATGACAAAAACCTAAGCATAAGCTTACCACGCAAACTGGACCAAAAGAAATGCTTTGATTGATCAAAACCTGAAACTCCAGGATCAAAGTCATCAACTATGAGCATGAGCAACGAAGATAATATCAAAAGGTGTAATTTTGAAGTTTCTAAATCAACCTAGAGTGAAGACTGTAATATTCCAAATTTCGTAAATAGAATTAAAGACTAAACCGATGAATTATGAAATGATTTGATCCCCGTAAAAAATAAAAAATAGAAAGGAAAAATGCCTAAAGGAAAGAAAGATTATAATTGATTAAGTCCCTAATCTTGATAATACTATGACCCAAGGGCAAAATGGTTATTTGGCACAAATGACAAGGGTGAAACGGTCATTTTGAATAAAAAGGCCTAGGGCATAAAATGTCATCAAATAATAAGGACATTTTGGTAGGTTGGTCAAAAGTCAACAAAAAGTCAAAGTTGACAAAAAAGTCAAAGTCAACTCAAAAGTCAAAGTTGACCAAAAGTCAAAATTGACCAAGGGTAAGGTTGGAATTAAGAAAAGTAGAAAAAGTGATGGCATTTTGGTAATTATGAGAAAAGTAAGAAAGGAAGTTACATTTTCGTAATTATGGACAAAATACAAAAGGCAATGGCATTTTCGTAATTAAGGATTTTTAGAAGACTAAAAGACTGAGAAATAATTATTCAAGGTAGCAGTAGTCCTCAAATGCCAGAGACCTGAACTGAGAAAAGTTTAGTTGGGTTATAAAGTAATTAATAAAATTATTACCTGGTATCCGGTGCGGGCAGTTTCGTTGTACGGAGAACAACAGTGCCCGGAAAACCCGCAAAAGTATTTTCTTAGAAAATTAATTACGAAAAATATAGGAATAATTTTGAGGAACAGAAAAGAGCTTGAGAATCAAGGAAAAATATAGAATTTTTTCCATGTCCTTAAGTTAAATTGGTCGCCGGAAGCCCGTTTTACGGTGTTGCACGCAAATCGAGGAATCTTGATGAGTTATGAGGGAAACCCGGAGATGCTAGAGACTAGGACATGATGCCACCTAGGCAAGGAGGCCTATGGAATGGCACCACACGAAAGATAAAGTCTCCGAAAAAGTAAAAAGGTAGTTACCCACGTAAAGGGTACTTTACGGAAATGCGTGCCACCGGATCATGTAACTGGACCGTGCAAAGGACCAGCCAATAAAATTTGACACCTAGGGGTCTGAAAAGTTACTTTTTCAGCTAGGATGAGACATGGAGATGTGGCTCAATGTGGATCAAGTATTTTAGGCTCCAAGTTGTAATTTCCATCACACAAATTGCAAGAGACCAAATTAAATTAGCAAATCTCTCTCCCCCCCCTCACAATTTCGTCCCTCCCTCTCTCTCTTGCAATCTGAAATTTTCTCTCCCTTATCTCTAGAAAACACTCCCTCCCCAACAAGAAAAGAAGATCCAAGCTTCCATAACAATAGGTAAAGTGTTCTTGCAACTAAATCTCCCTCTTTTCTTGAGTTTGCCACTACTACTACCTTCTCTTGAGTTGTTCCTTGAATGAGCCTCCCTTTTTGAGGATAAAGGCTAGGAATTCAAGAGTTGAAAATGGAAAAGAGAAGGTTTTAAAAGTAGTAAATGGTTGCAAGCTCTTCCTTGAGGGGTAAAAGATAGATTGTTGGTTGTTGTTGGTTAGTTTGTGTTGTTGTAAAATTTTGGGAAGCTCAAGTTTATGGGGAGGTGCAGCCCAAATTTCTTTTGGTCTAAGGGAAGGTGTGTTTGAGTAGATCAAAGTTCAGAAAAGGGGGTTTGGAAGCAAGGAAACACATGGTTTCATGAGCAAAGTTGAAAAACCCTCCATTTCCTTATTTTTGCTATTTTCGTCCAAGCTAAAGAAAAAAATAGAAAGGCTGTGTTTTTGAGCATTTTGATGGTTCCAATGGCTTTAAAATGATGTTTTGTGTAGGGTAAAACCAAGAGATGGATTTTAGAAGTTTAAGGAACCATAAAAACCAAGACTTGAACTTTTAGGCCTCTTGAAAAACCTACAAAAAGTCCTATGCGTTTTTACAAGTTTTA
>JANTPZ010092887.1:0-41019 GCA_025593235.1 Vachellia pachyceras
TGTTGCTATTTATAAATATTTTTATATATTTTAATTAAATAATATTATTTTAATCATAACTGATTCAACCCCAATTTATATCATTGTCTTACCAGATTCAATGATCAGTTCAATTTTCAGTACCTTCACAATGAGCATCTCATCGGAATCCATTTTGTCAAAATCCATGGTGCTTTCCCATATGAAATGATCTTCAGAGTGCCAAACATCAAATGTGTGTTCTCGTAACCAATAATTGCTATAATTAATGAACGAAATATTAATATTATTGGGATTAAATAATTAATTAATTGTTTGGATGCACATGGTCTAACTTGCTAGAGATTGTACACAAGATGATCCACAGCTACGTCCAACAATGAGCTGCATTGTTGTATAATTAGTAGGTCTTACAACCCTTTCATCGTCAAATCCGACGAGGAGGATTGTGACGTTGTCGGCTCTGCTTTCTCTGGTAATCATCAAACTATAATTAATCTACTCTCAGGAAGGTAATGTTGGAAATTGCAATATATGAGTCAATTATTTTACTTTGAGTATGTATTTTATTTAATGATTGGTCTAAATATTCGTGAGGAACAAAGATGAAATAAGATCAATATAACTTTGCAAAGGTATGGAGATATGAATCAAAGGCATGACACTTGTAAGAGTACAAGGTATTTGATCGACCCGTTATAAAAAAGTTGTGTGGATTAAGTTATAAGCTTGTCTCATGTATGACTACGCCACTATGCCATTTACTTGAGATAATTATAGATTCTTAAATGAAAGTCGCTCAATTTTGACGAAGTCAAAAGTTACTTTTAATCGAGTGGCGATAAAGGCTATATTTGGACTTAATGGATTTCATGTAGATGAATATGAATGACCAGGATATAATGTCTCCTCACATTAGCAGAGATATATTACTGGGTCTCTTGATGAGTAAGTCTGAGAAATGTATGGTCTTACTATGATGGAAAAGAAGTTCCATTTATATAGTTAGACTACTCAAAGATCGAGAAATTATTGGTCAAGAATAAGTGGCTGACATTCTCCATGCCTAATCCTTGATCGAAATATCTTGTGACAAAAAGAAATGTGATGTGGTTGTGTGACAGCTTGTATCGATTTATTAATCCTCATTTGAATTGGATAATCATAATGTCTTGCTCAAAACTGATGACAACTTGTGGCTAGTATAGTCATTGGCCCACTACCAATTTCATATGGGCCTAAAGATCACGCACAAAATAACCCAACACGAACTATGCTATCCAGGTCTATTGAATCTAAGATATATTTAGATTCAACGAATAATCTAGGGTATATATATAAATTCGTATATATATATATGTTACATATATATATATGATAATGATAGTATATATATTTAATTTATAAGGATAAATTAAATTTTGATACAATATCTCGATTTTAATAATATATGGAGATAGATTAAATCTAATCTTGTTGGCTCCTCATTCGAATTAAATAAATAAGTTAAGTTAAATTTGTTGGACTGATTTAATTAAACCACTTGTATTTAATTTTTCTTATTGATAAAAAGACAATTAAATGTTAAATGACTTGATATGATTTGGATTTTAAAATTGATAAAAGTTAATTTTGAAATTCAAATAGATGGATTTTACTAGTTATAAATAGGCAGTCAGGGCTTTCCAAGATTTGATAAGAAAATCGAAATTTGGACACATGGACGAATAATCTTAAAGTAGGACATTGAGGCGCTAACAGACCATTCGTGTTGAAAACTGTTCGTATGGATACTAGTAGATGGAGCTAATCTAAGTCATTGACTTTTAGAAATCGAACAACAAAGAAAAGGAGACATTCAAACATCAGGACAAGATGAGTAATCTAGAAAAATTAAAGAAATGTATGCTTCCTACTACCGGACTTGAACGCCTTTCACAGATCCAAGATAGGGATTGAAAAATTTTATTATTCTGCAATTTCATCCAATTCCCGACAGATAACACTATAATTTCAGTCCCCAAACTTATTTCCACTTTGAATAACATAAACCAGATAAAGTTCGATTTGTGGATTAATTATTAGGTATTATCTATTTTACTTTGTTAGTCCCTTTTTGGCAAATGTATGAGTGAGTTAATTTATGCAAAGGTAAAGGTTTAAAAATGTCTTGTCTTTTGTGAAAAGAGCATATGACATCATAAACAATTGTTGGGTGGAAAAATGCATACAATCAATCATTCAAAAATGGACCTAAAAGATAAAAAAACATTTTTAACCTTTAATGTCTTATAAAAAGGGGAAGGTGAGAACCCATCGTCCTTGGGCTCAATGATAATAAGGATTGAACACTCTCACCATTACGGAGGAAATTCGATTTTCCAGTCACGGAGCTTACCACAACTTCACATATGCCTTGAATGGCTAAAAAAAGTACCTCCACGACGGGGGTAGGATAGTGGACTAGATATCTTCCACAGCAAGCTAGCTAACACAGATATATGCCAAGTCATGATATCTTTGGAGACTTGGATAGGGTAATTAATGTTGTGGTGAGCCATTTTTCCTATAGAGATATCGAGGAAGGAGAAGGAGTGGAGATCATGAAACCAATTATGGAATGCTTTCTCAGATGATAGTATGGCAGTTTCGCTCGAGCTTTATGCCAAAAAAATTTCAAACTAATGCACCATGATCGTCTTATCCTCATCAAGCACGAAATGGGTAGTGCCTTGCTTTATTGTACAGGGTTAAAGTCTATTTTTACTTGGATGTTTTCGCTCAAGAATACTTAGCATTTGAGAGTTTTTTTGGGTGTAACATTACTCTAAAAGTTTAAAAAAAGAGTAATTTTGCCCAAACTTAACATTTCAAGTGGCAAATGTTTATCAATGATGAAACTAAAGATTCCCTTTTAGTAATTTTCATTAAAATTAATGGTCAAACTCAACATTTTTTAACGTCAACAGCCACATTGGTTATATTTAAAACTTTCAGGTGATATTGCTCATATTTAAAATGATCAAGACAATATCAGACCAAAAGCTTTCCCGAGTGAAAACTTCCGGGAGAAAATGAACCTATCAAACCTATTACATATGGTCCTATGAGACTATTCGTTCATGGTTTTGCTTTTTTTTTTTCTCTACTACATTTCTTTGTTGTGTTTACTGTGAGTTTTCTTTTGTGTACTTGGGAAGGTTCGCTCTGGAAGTTCCGGAAGGTGTTGGTAAACTTATTTTCTCAGAATTACCCAATCATTGGTTTTCTACTATAATGGTCCCTCGTCAGCTTTGTATATGTCTATATATTCTCATTGAAAGAGTCAAATCACTGTAAGTGATGCTTCAATTCCCATGAGATATGTTCATGAAGGATTGCTTCCGTTTCGTTCTTCAAGAGTGAGTATTCATTGGGAATACTTGCACTGTCTACTTCCAACACTTCAATGATCGATTCTTGTTGTTTGCTTGTTTTTCTGCCTTTTGTTGTATTGTAAATTCGGTGAGAATGTTGTCCTACTAAGGCACATTGGTTGTATCGTTTTATCTTTGGGTTTTAGTGTAAAAACTTTTGTCGGAGTAAAAGTACTCATAAACAACATTCACAATTTGTGGATTTGATATAAGTATATGTTTGAATTAGAATTTATATATTTCGATTGGATTTCACGAGCATTTTCCCTATAAAATATCCTTTCCATGAAGAATATCATTTAATAACCCAGCCGTCTCAACTGCTGCTAATATTACTATTTATGTCAGTAGGGTAGCTAGTGGCCTAGTGGGTGTAATTAAAAAAAATCAAACAATGAAAGGTTTATAGCTGAAAACCAAACCAAAATAATTTTAAAATCCTGGTCGCCCTATATATATATAATCCTTTTGAGTATATATAAATCTAGACCTTTCCATCTTCGCTATACAATACTCTTTTGTTTTCCTCGGACTTCTCAAAAAGTCACCATGGAAGAAGAAGCTCAATATCATCAAGACACAGAGGCTTCGTTTTCAACCATGGTTCCTCCTCCAGAATATCCATCACCACCAAAAGACCTGCACGACGTAGAAGATATTCTCAGATACAGCTTCAAGGACGAGCGCTTATTGGAAAAGGCATTCACACATGCGTCTTATTTGAGCGAAGTTGATGATTATGAAATTAAGAGATTCTCATTTGAGCGTTTAGCGTATTTGGGAGACGCCGTGCTAAACTTGCTGGTTACCAAGGAGCAGTTCTACAAGTACCCGGATTTCTCATCGGGTCGGTTGACCCGGCTCCGGGCCGCCAACGTCGACACCGAGAAGCTCGCACGTGTGGCCGTTGAGCATGGACTAGATAGCTACTTTCGGCACAAGAAACCTCGTCTTGATGAACAAGTACGTTAATTTGTCAATGTGTTGGATTCTTCTTGAACTGAATCGTATATGATCACTCTTTTTTAATTTATATTAAAATATACGTTTGATTATTTAAATTTACATTAAATTTTAAATTTATTAGAAAGTGTAATTTTAGTTTTTTTATTGTTAAAATCCTTTGTTTCACTACAGTGTTTATTCAATTAAATGATATCAAAATATGTTTAAATAATAATTCTTTAATATAATTATTTTTATATTTTTAAATTTAATTATGTTTGATCGGCATTTAATTGCAAAGCCACAGTTTAAATTTGTCGGATTAGCATTGTTCATTAAGTGAAAAAACAAGATTTTTAAATTTCTATTTAACATATACTTTATTTTTATGTGTTATTTTTGTGACCAAACATGTACTGAAATTTGATGATTAAACATGTACTTTAACATTTACATTTTTTATTTTTATTTTTTATTTGATGGATCAATTTTTTATTTTGATTTTTTATTTGATGGATCAATTTTTTATTTTGATTTTTCGTGATGGGGAAATAGCGGATAAATGAGTTCAAGAAGGAAATAAAGGACTTCCCAACGCATTCCAATGGGCTTACAGATGCTCCGAAGGGTCTTGCCGATTTAGTGGAATCCATTATTGGAGCAATCTTCATTGATTCTCAATTTAACGTTGACATTGTGTGGCAGGTACGTGCGTGTATTTGTAAAAGTAATTAGTGTGTATGTTTATATTAATAGGAAAAACTACTTTTCCAACGTGATTTAATATCTACGAGGTAAGTATATAAGATAAATTTTATCTCAACTTACATGAACGTGGTTTTTCGACCTCAATCAATGCCTTTATGTTTTACTTGAGAAAAAGGTCGCCATTATATCTTTTTTATGGAAATTGTTACATCAGACTGATAGAGGATACTCTAGCATCCCATGCAGCCGCCTCAAAGTTAGGGGGTTTTGTATAGTTTATCCTAACGTATAAATAATGTAAATTATTACATCCTTATACACACATATATTTCTTTATTATTATATTGAGACAAAAATGAAAGAGATCAAATTTTTCCCCCACAGGTTTTCAAACCTTTGTTAGAGCCAATGATAAATGCAGAAACCTTGAAGACACATCCAGTAACTCAACTAAACGAATTATGCAACAGACATAACCTGAAGTATGAATTTGGGGGTTCATGGGAGGAATCAAAGGAAGTAACGGTTCTTGTGGATGGACAATTGGTTGGAAGAGGAGCTTGTGATTCTAAAAAAGAGATCGCTCAAAATAGAGCTGCACAAAATGCTCTGACATACATTCAAACCAATTGGAGGGTGAAAGATGAAAATTTAACTTTACATGACATTGCGGATTAAAAAAAAAATTGTGTGTTCCTTTTGTTCTTCCATTTCAAATGTATCAAATCGTATAAGCTCTGCGAAGAAACGATCATGATGGTCAATATTCGGAATCACTTTCGGTGCTTATTCCAATAACGAATGTCAGAGTTCGGAGTTAAGTGAGATATGGATGTTATATATCACAATCCACGTTTCCTTCCATTTGGTTTCCTCCCATTGATTCACAGTTCGGTGTTAGCGACATATGGATGGGTCCTTTGCTTCCACAAACATTCCCTCTATCTATCCGCCTTTTGTAACATCCCAAAATTTGACCTATATGATGTAAAATGTAATTCATATTTTGGGAAGTTAATTACAAATTTTTTGATAAGTATAAATTAATTTTTGGGTCAAAAGTTATGTTAGAAAATTATTTCATTTTTAAGGAAAAATTTGAGGAAAAAAAAGTAAATTGCCTAAAAATTTATCAAAAGAACTAAGTTACATATTAAGGGTCAAATTTAAGGAAAAGTTACTTATTGGAGTATCTTATAGCATTTTGTACTTATTGGAAGAGAGAGAGACAAGATGGCAATAGAGGAAGAAAAAGAGGAAGAAGAAAAAGGGTGAAAAAGGAAGAAGGGGAGACAATATGGCGATAGAAGAAGGAAAAGAAGGAACAAAGAAAAGGAAAAGTAAAAAAGAAGAAAGGGAAGAAAGGAGGGGAGAGAGAGAGAAGTGCGATAAGGGGGTATTATAAATATCCAACCCCCTCATCTCACCATTTGCCTCAGCAGTGGAGAGGGAGGAGTGCTTCTCTGATGAGTTCATTCTATTGAGATAATTTAGGTAACTAAAATCTCTTTTTTTTTCAACAAACTTCTTTTATAAAAGTTAATCTATATATTTTTATCTTTCTGATGGTGGTGGTTTTATTCTGATCGGAGGAAATTTTTAGAGCTAACATATTGAAAAGTTTTAAGTTTTGATAGTATAAAACTACAGTAACATGGAGGAATTTTAATAGATAATTTTAAACAGTTTGGAATTTGATCTCTGCAAATGTTGATTTATTTTTATAAGATATATATATATATATGTACATGTGTGTGTATTTGTGTACATTTGTATTGTGGAAAATTTGAAATTGAGTATCTGTGCATGCATAAACCGTTGGAATATGGAGAATAATGAATGTATTAAGAAGTTGTTATTTGAAGGTTCTAAAATGTCTATGATTAAAGAAATTTTTGAAAAGTACACATACATGCGTACTAGTGTATAACTATAAGCATATTTATGCATGTGGATGTGTACAACTATGTAAGCTAGTGTATGTGGGAAATATTAAAGAATTTGAGAATTCAAGGAAATGAAACAAAGTCTAATATTGAAATTCAAGCAGTTGTTTTTGAGTGAACTTTTAATAGGCCAAATGGTCTTTATTGACCATAAAATTTGGTAAGTAAAAAATACTCATGATAAACTTTAAAATGAGTATTAGAATGCATTATTTGGATAAATAGGTTACATGTTATGAACCTACAAATTTTGATTCTGAAATCTGGAAAATGTGAAAAGTTGCTTAATAAGTTGCAACTTTTGAGCATTTATTTGAAAATATTTACGAACTATATTTAGCAAATGATAATATTCATTGAAAAAACACTATAAAAAATGTGGTATTAGCAACGATTTATTAGTAGAAGTTTCAAAAAACGCTACTGAACTTGACATTTGTAGCGGTTAATAGTCAAACAGCTAAAACATTGCAGCTTGGACGAGGGGCTGATGAGGTAAACAAGTTAGTAGCTGTTATAAACTGCTACAAATGTGGTGGCAAATTGGTGCCATTATAGTAGAGGTTATTTGCAGCAGTTGTGAAATAATAAAACCCAACAAAATACGAACATTCTTTATTTTAGTAGCGTTTTCAGAACTGCTACAAAAATACACACGTTTACAATTTTGCCACTGTTATTTGCAGCGGTTTTGAACAGTCCAGCCACTGCTGATTTGGAATGTTGCTTGATGCCGCACAGTTTGTAATGATTTTGACAAACTGCTACTAAAAGCTGCATTTTCCAAGACAATGCCTGTATTTTGCAGTGTTTTCAAACTGCTTCAGATTCGAAAGGCCTCTTGATATATGCGTAGTTTGTAGCGGTTACATGAAAACTGCTACTAAAAGCTGTATTCTTTTCAAAATAATGCCTATATGTTGCAGCATTTTCTAACAGTTGCAAATTCAAAAGGTCGCTTGATCCCACGTAAGTTGTAGCGGTTACACAAAAACTGCTACTAAAAGTTGCATTTTTCGAGACAACGCCTGTATTTTACGGTGTTTAAAGTAGCGGTTTTTGTGTAACCGCTACTAATTTGACGCCTATATAAAGCGTTCAACCTCTTCATTTTTTCATTCATGTGATTTGGAAAATTTCACATCAAAGAAGATCCTAGAGATTTTTTTATTCTCCCAGTTTTCTTATTTTACACTGCGTAGGTTAGTATGTTAAAATTTTGTAGAATTATTTATTTTATTTTTATTTAATTTATTTTTAGTTATAATAGAGTTTTTTTAATTTAATTTAATTTAATTTCTTTTATTTTATTTTTTGTTTTTGTTATTCTTTTTTAATTATTAATTATAATGTTTATTTTGTAGATGTCTAGTTTTGATTTGGTCGTAGGCCTGTAAAGGCTTCCATGATCCCTGATGACGATATCTCAGATATTGGCAGGGCCATGGCATAGATCCTAGAGACTAGTGGCATCGAGGGTAATATGGAGCAAACTTATGACATCAGCATCGAGGATTGCCCTGATGTTGGTTCACCAACATCGATAAGTTTGTTCCCTCTTGTTAGGAGACTAGATGGAGGACATCAATACTTCACCCTCACTCCTAATGAGATGCTACAAGCACATAGACATGTCCTAATCAATTGGAGTCAAGTTGATCATTTCATTCAATGAATATTAGCACTAATATATTATTTTATAAATTTAAATTATGTTTGTCAAATCATATCATGTTTAACCATAATAGAAAGTTCCAAAGTTATATCAAGTGTTGACTATGTATCCAGACACAAACATTTTGTTGAGGTTCATAGAAGGGTGCATAGAGAATTCTCAAGTTAGTTTGTATGCCAAATTTGCAATGACGACAACTCCCACCCAGTTGATTTAACAAGTCTTAACATTGGTCCGCTTCAGTATGCGAAAAGGTTTACTACATACAATGTCAACGGATTCGAGTTTTGCACAGTTTCACATGACCAAGGTTCTCTTACCCAAAATTCTAGGGTTTTTGGGACTTTTGGTATAAGAAGTTATGCGAGCAGCAGTGACAGTGACATGCGTTTCGAAGGTATCCCCTACTATAGAAAATTAGTTTACATCATCTAACTGAATTATCAGGGTCAATTCACCATCATATTATTCAACTGTTCTTAGACAAATACGAGAACTCCTGGTGGAATCACTACAGATAAGCTAGGCATTACATTTGCGAATTTCTCAAGGCTCATTCACACATGCGAATCTCAAGACGATGAGCCGTATATTCTAGCATCAGAGGCACAACAAGTTTATTATGTAAATGATGAGAAACATAGAGATTGGAGTATGGTTATTCATCTTAAGCCCATAGATCTTTATGAATGGGTGATAGCGATGAACACATCACACATGAGTAGAGCCATTTTATCTTGCTGATTTTGAAAACTTTACCCAAAGAAGATGATGATTTACCCCTTGTCAGGGTTGATGACGATGAATAAATAAATCAGGTACGTAATATACGTAATTTAATTTGTTTCAATATGTATAGAGATTTTTTTTAAGAAAATGTATGTCTTTGTAGTGGTTCTAAATAGTCACCTAAAACACTGCTAACAAAATCGCTACAACATAAAGTCACTTAAAACGTTACTAATTACAGCCAGGCATCCCATAAATACCCCTCCCCCCAATTCATTTTTCACATTTTCTCTCTTCTCCCTTCTTTCAATGTTCCACTCTTTCTCTTCTCTTCATCTTTTTTATATGTAAGGATTGTTGTATTTCATCTTCAAGTCTCAAGTCAAAGGGGTTATATTTTTCCTACTCACAATTTATTTTCATTTTATTTATATATTAGTTTATTTTCTTATCATTTATTTGATAAATTTTGTTATTTAAGTTCATAATAATTCTTGAACATACTAATTCTGTTGGTTTTTTCAGATTTTTTTTTCATTTCATAACATATTACATATATTCTATAATTAATAATATTTGCAAAGGAGTAAGAAATTATTAATAATAACTGCAATTTATAATCAAATTTAATTTTCTAATATTTAAATAATATATTTTAATTAGAATATTTATTTTCTTTATTTTTCTCAAGTTTTAGTAACGGTTTTGAAACCGCTACAAATTTTGTCCCTTAGATAATTTTGTGCAAAAGTGACGTGCATTTTGAATTTTCAAATTAATGGGTAGCCATTTTATAATCGCTACTAAGTGTTAGCGGGAAAATTACCCTTGCCACTAAAAATTTGGCTGGAAATACAATTTTCATCCCACAAACTTAGTAGCGGTTTTAGACTGCTCCATGTAAATGTTTTCTTTTCCAATTTTTATATTTTAGTAGCGATTTTTGAACCGCTACTAAATGTTGCCAGGAAAATTACCCATGCCACTAAAACTTTGTCAGGAAATACAATTTTCATTTCACAAACTTAGTAACGGTTTTGGACTGCTACTATGTAAATGTTTTTTTTTCAATTTTTCATATTTTTAAGCGGTTTTTGAACCACTACAAAAGTCAGTCATTTAGTAGCGGTTTCATACCCGCTATAAATGTTTTCGCGTAGTCCACTTGTTATGCTTTATTTGCAGCGGTTGAAATCTAACGCTACACATTTAGTATCGGGTTTGACTGTGTGACTTGGTTCTGTAAAATCGATGCGAAACTGTATGCCACGGTGATTTTAGCAGCTGTTTATAAAACCACTACTACATTCACTTGTAGCGATTAGAACCGCTACAAATGCATAAAATAACCGCTACTGAAGTTGCCTTTTTTTGTAGTGAGAATACAGAGAGCTTCAAATAGAAGCTTGAACCATTGTATCTGGAATTTTATGGAATAAGTAAAGATTTTTTTCAAATTATTGAAAAATAAGTCAAAAGTCAAGAAAAAATCAAATAATATCAAAATATTATACATATATATATTTTTAGAATTTGACATCTACTTAAGCATTCTAAGGAGGACCGGAAAAGGGGATACCGAGGAAGGTAAGGGTAAACAAAAGAATACAAGTAGAAACTCTTTTTATCTTATTCTTATATATTTAATTCTACATGATATGATGTGACATATGATGTTGAGGTGAAATCTCGTGCCGTAATTTATCGCCTTATATATGCAAAGATATTGAGGTGGGACCTCATGACGTGTATTATTATATTGCCGTATATGTTGTATGAACATGTGCCTTATTTTTGCATAATTGTGAATTTTATATATAAGTATATGATAAACTGTGGTTTCTTCGAGGATTTTTGAATCTCACCATCTTTTTCAACAAAATACAACAGAGACGGGTAGCTCAAAAGGTAATGAATTGGTGACACTAGAAGCATAGAATGGAGATGAAAGAACCCTTTTACATATAATTTGTCTTAATTAGAAGTTTAAGATTTTATTTTGATATAAGCATGGATGGCTCAGATGATTATGAATATATGATTGTATAAATTTTGTATATAGTAATGAGATAGAAGATAGATGTCAGGAGAACATCTCCCTACAAGATACAAGTAAATGTTATTCTCAATTGATAACAAGTAGAAGCAAATGGGCTATCGCAAGTAGATGAACCTAGAGAACAATTTTGAAAGAAAAATTATATTCAAACTGCAAATAAAGAGTAATGACCGAAGAACAAACATGGCACTTTGGATTCAATTAAAAAAATAACTTTATATAAAATTTATTAGAAAAAGTTCAATTTTTTTTCAGAAAAACCCAATTTAAAAGAAAAGACTGCAATACAAAAACAGGTTTTACACGCTTAGAATAACTGTGTCTAATAATTAAGAAGTCTAGATTGGGCTGAGTTATACAAAAGGGGTGTGACACCTTCTTGTTTGGTTCTTTATTTAATTATATAATATAACCCCCATTAATATATATATATATATATAGATATATATCATGCTTCTCGTTTCCTTCCATTTGGTTCCTTCCGTTTGATTTATATATTGAATCAGAGTTCAGTGTTAGCAACATATGGATGTTATATATATCACGCTTCCCGTTTCCTTCCATTTGGTTTATATATTGAATCAGAGTTCGGTGTTAGCTACTTATGGATATTATATATTACGCTCCCCGTTTCCTTCCATTTGGTTTATATATTGAATCAAAGTTCAGTGTTAGCGACATATGCATGGGTCTTTTGCTTGTTCCAAAAATGGACAAAAAGGACAAAGATGGGTTCATATCTATGTAAACTATATGTGTTAAAATGATGGGTTAGTTAAAGAGATTAATGTTAATCATTTGTTTAGTTAATGACTTAAAGTCTATACAAAGGGTTCTAATGTAATGACTTGAGTGTGAGATTGTATAATCCTCACCAATGTAAAGAGATATGATAACATAGGTCTCACGAGAGAAATGGCAACATGTGTCTTCCTCGATAAGTCCCTAAGAGTTTAAGGTTTAGTAATCTCTTGTAGAAGAGTAGATTTATTTATTGTGAATAATCATTTTGTGATTAATGAAGTTCTTCTTGATTCGCATTACAATGTGTGTGTATCTTTCCTCAATGCAATATCAGAATATAATTGATTCAATGGTTTCGGCTGATCTCCTCTTCTTAAGTTACCTTGTCGCTCTGAGATAAGTTCCTGGAGACGGTGTTTTTAGTGTCTAAATGAGCTGTTAGGGATTAGCTCAATCAAAACGATGTCGTTTTGATTTGCGTATAATGGGCTTGAAGAGAAACCACCCATAGAAAAGTGATAAAAAAATCCCTTGTATCATTTCACCTCTTCTTCTAGCTAACATAAGCACTTATAGCTGTGGATTAAATAAATATCGTTAAAAATCAAAATTATTTTTATACATGCTAGAATTATTACAAGATAATAAACACCCCCATCATGTTAATACTGAAAAAAGATAAACACCCAACCTCATTCAATATGATCAGTGCTATGGCAAGCAAATAATTCTCCTTTATCTTCAATTCAAGGATGAACTTAAAACATTTGAATAAGATTCTCTTTCTTCCCAAATAAGCATCCTCCATTTAAATAGTATGACAAGCAATTAATAGGAAAATACTTAGATCCATTTGCTTATACATGTTCTCTCAAGTTCTTTAATCACACGTGGTTATGTAGCTTATTTTCATATAATGTGTGATTGAAGAAGTGACATAATAAATATAAAGAATCTTTTTTTCCTATTTTAGATTAGAGTTCTCCTTGATGCTTCACCGTCTAATCATCATTAAAACAATATTATTAATTACAATGTGTAAAACCATTTTTACATAAACTTAAAAGGGAATGTTTTAAATAGAAGAAGCCATCAAATCATAAGTAAAAAAAAACTTTTATGTATAACTCATATATAACCCAACAAGATGGATTTTTTAAGTATAAATATGATGAAGCGTTAATACAATCTTTGATTCATCAATCTTACAACCAGTATATATTTTGATCCCTCAAAGAGCAAAATAATCCAAATTTCTATTTGATTATAGGCACACATATTTTCAATAAAATGAAACTTGAGAGACCAAAACTATTGATTTTAAACTTGATGGACTAAAACCAAAATGAAGACAAATTTGAGAGACCTAAAATTGTATTAGCCCTAGGATGAATTATTAGTTTTAAACTCAAAATAGTATCGTGTGAATGTCAGCAATGGAGGGAAAATATAGAATTCAACCTGATCAAAAATTGCCAAAACACTTGACGGGACCGGTCTAGAGGCTTGTTCATCTGACTGATAAAGTTTGGATTAATATCATTTTGATTCCTCAAGTTTGGATTAATATCATTGTTTATCTCCAAAGTTTGTATGACTTTTGGTTTTGATCCCTTAAATTTTAAATATATAGTTTTGGTCCCGATAGTTTCATAAGGACTTAGGTGTTTAACGGTATTAATTAACACAGTCAAGTATATGGATCAAAATCAAAGTTTGTTAAAAGTATGAGAACTAAAATAAGAATTGATTAAAAGTACAACGATCAAAAAGTTGTTAAAAGAATAAGGACTACAACCAAAGTTTATACAAACTTGAGGGATAAAAAATTATATTAACCCATAAAGTTATCATCATCAGTCAGCTTCCCTTGAATTATCCCATGTTAGAGGAATAAGCCACAATGTTTAGGACTGATGATGAATAGTACAATTTTCTATAGTCTTAATATTGATGAATTGATAACGATGAACATGATTTAATTTTAGGGTTAGATACATTGTCATGGGCTACAAGGGTACAAACTGCTCAGCTGGATTCAGCAAGACGTCTTGAATATATTCATGAACATACCGTGCCTGTGTATATCCATTGTGACGAGTCTTTGAACATATTAATCGACAAAACCTTCCATGCAAAGGTTTGACCTGTTCTTGTTTTCTGTGTTTGTGCTTAATTTTTTCTTTCTGAAAAAAAATTGTTTACTTCTTGTGAGTTAATCTTTGGAAGTTTTGATCACCTTTAGGTGGCAGATTTTGGGTTAAGCAAACTCAAGTTGGAAATGACTCACTCAACTCACTTCTTGTTGGAACATTTGGATATATGTCTCCGGAGTTAGATTGTACATTTTTATTTATTTATTGTGTACTGCTGGAAGTACTTAACATAGAGTTTTAATTCTTTTTTCGTGGTATTTTTCTTAAATCACTCCAATTCATATTGGCCATTGGGGTTTGATCTAAGGTTCAAGAATTGAAAATTTCTACATGAGGGAATTGCATTTTCCAGATAATTATATAAAAATTATAAAATAATATCAATACAACAACAAGCCCAATCTCACTAAATAGAGTTGGTTGCATGGATCGCACGACTTTATTGTATTCTATCGGAATTAAATTTTTAAATGTATTTGTTAACCAAAATGTCTAATTTAATAATTTCATTCCATGTTCTCCCGATCTTCCATCTGCTTCTTTTTCATTGAACTTCACATTGTCTGATCTACCCACGTTACCGGCACCTTTCTTTGTACATTTGGAAACCATCTTCACAACTATTTTTGTTGTTAATTATAAAATAATATCATTGTAAAATATAAGACCATCTCAAGCTTAGAGCTGAGATTCTCTAAGCTAGTTGTTATTAAAATCCACTACTTTTATAGAAGTTGTGCTAATAATAAATTAATAAGCTAACGATGTACGTGCAGGTATGCTCAATATGGAATAACATCTCCAAAATTAGATGTATATGCCTTTGGAGTGGTGCTTTTTGAACTAATTTCTGCTAACAATGCTGTACTCAAGATTGGTGAATTTGTTGCTGGTCAAAAGGCCTTGTAGCTCTGGTTAGTCTTAATTATATATAAACCACAGCTGCATGTGTGTGCTACCTCCTCCGTCATTGATATAAAAGTCAGTTGATTTTTTAAGATAATAAAAAATAAATAAATTATTTAATTATAACATATGTTTTGAAATATTTATTTGTATCATTAGCTTATATATCAATTTACAAGTCAAATAAATTAGTTTGAAAAAAATGATAGATAAATTAGTTAATTTGCTTTCTTAATCTCTTAGAAAAAGTCAATTATATCTTATATTAAGAAATGAAGATAGCACCATTTTAGGGAAATTAAAAAAACTCAATACATTATTTGATATTAGTTAATTTACTTAATCTCTCAGTAAAGCATTGAGGATCGAATTTCAATGTAAGGTAATTTTTGCTTAGAGATTTGCAAATCCAAATTGTAAAAGAATCTTTTAGTTCTTCATGTTTCGGGTTTTATTAAGCATATCTAAATAATTATTGATATTTTAGTGAATCTTTTCCTTTTTTTTTTGACCACTGTCTTAGTAAACAAGTGTGAGCAATTTGTCTTATTTTATTGAAGAAAACTTTTCATTACTTATTGTATATTCAATCCTACATTTTCCATGTTAGTGGCTTAAAATTGTGGTTCAGAAAGAAACAAATGATAACAAACTTTGCTATATGTTATAATAAAATATGATTGTGTTGAGATTTAATATGATTAAGTATTGATATTACACCATATCTCATATCCAAAAGCTGATTTGAGGGTAGCCATTAGTTATGATTTTCCTATATAAAAGCTTCTTTGTAAAATTAGACCCACGTATACTTGATTTTCCTATATTTGATTAATCTTGACATGGTATTAGACATAGGTTATAATGAATGCTGACTTGTTTGATGTGGATTGGAACGAAAATGATATCTACTTTAGGATCAACATCTGAAAAGAAACTATTTTGTTTTTTCTATTGGTGGACAATTACAAAAGAATGTTGAAAGGCAATTTCAATATAATCGGGGTATGGATGTAATTTTATTAATAAGTAATAGGTATCGCAATTAATCAAATTTTATTATTATCTTTTTTTTTAATAACTATGGAGTATGAAGGTAATTTGTATTAATTTCCAAATCCCTACTGTGTCAGAACACTTGAATAATGATTTATTAAATTCAATGATCTAAATTAGATTTTGATTAATTAAAGCGTCTTTTATTAAAAATTTTCCAAATAAAATCAATTTTTAAAATCCCAAATCCATAACTCATCAATGATGAAATAAGATTTTTAAATTTTAGCGATTTTACAAATTTACCCACTAGCAACCGACAACCATTGGAACTCCAACGTCATTGATTGAAATACAGATAAATATTCTTTAAAATGCTGACAATTCAAATATTTCTTTTAGACCAAACAAGTTAATTTGGGTTAGCCACATCGGATTTAAACTGAATAATTTGGGTTAATTAGAGTAGGATTCTATAGAATGTTGATAAAAATTAAGGCTCGTTGAACAAATTAATTCATTAAACTCAAGGGTTATGTTTACCATTATATCTAAATGAAGAAAAACTACATATATCAAATACAGTTCCACATATGAAAAAGATCTTTGAAATGTGAAATAAAAATATATAACAGAAAATTAGGATATTGAAATATTATTATAATAATATTATACATATGATACTCTAGTAAAATTAAAAATCCATTATTCTTTTTGTTTCATTTATTTCTAACAAACTTTCAAAGTATTCAAAACTATCATCAAATCATGTTAATTATCCCTTCAAGGTGAAAATTTTCTTTGAAAATAATTTTTTATTTACAAGATTCGAATTTAAAAAGTAAAACATTATTTCTCAACGTTGCTCTTTCATTATTTAAAAAAAAAACCATGACAAAGATCTTTGAATCTATCTTAGTCCTCTCATCCACGTAGACCATGTCCTTAAAAAATCAAACAAGGAAAATTTTATCGTTGACAACCAAACCAAAAATAATTTTAAAATCCTAATCCCATCATTATATATATATATATATTATCCTTTTGAGTATATATAAATCTAGATCTTTCTATCTTCGCCTACAATACTCTCGTGTTTTCGTCAGACTTCTCCAAAACCTACATATGGGAGAAGAAGGTCAAGATCATCAAGACACAGAAGCTTCATCATCTTCAACCATGGATCCTCCTCCAGAATATTCATCACCACCAAGAAACCTAGACGAAGTCGAAGAGATTCTCAGGTACTGCTTCAAGAACAAGTGCTTATTGGAAGAGGCCTTAACACATGCATCTTATTGTTATTATACCAGAGATAACCAAAGTGACGAAGCTGACGATGAAATTAAGCGCTTCTCATTTGAGCGTTTAGCGTATTTGGGAGACGTCGTGCTTAACTTGCTGGTCACCAAGGAGCAATTCTACTCGTACCCGAACTTTTCGTCGGGTCGGTTGACCCGGCTCCGGGCCCCCAATGTTGACACTGAGAAGCTCACACGTGTGGCCGTTAAGCATGGACTCGATAGCTACTTGCGCCACAAGAAACCTTTTCTTGATGAACAAGTAAGTTGATTCGTCAATGTGTTGAATTGTTCTTGAACTAAATTGTATAGGATTAATCTTGATGAACAAGTAAGTTGACTCGTCAATTTGCTAGGTTAGTATTGTTTATTAAGTGAAACTAACGATATTAAAATTAAAAAGTTAAAAATGTTAGGATTAGATTTTTACCACTAGATCAAAAGTTATAGCTATTAGTCAGAGTACAATTCTATTTCTTCAATCTTTAATAGAGTAAAGGCCCAACTCTATTTCTTCAACCTTTAATAGAGTAAAGGCCCATATACCATGGTTCAACTATGACTTAACCTTTTAATTGGGCCTCCTCCATAGGATAAATGCTGCCACACCTTAGCGAACAATTTGCCCCTTAGTAATTGTCCCGTTGGGAATCTAACCTATGACATTGACTTTGATACCAATTATTAGGATCAAACGCTTAACACTAGGCCAAAAGCTATAACTGTTAGTTAGGGCGCAACTTTATTTCCTTAACTCTCAATTTAGCATATGGCCATGCGTTATGGTTCAACTATGACTTGACCCCTTAATTGGCCTCTGTCATAGGACAAATGCTGCCACACCTTGGCCAATAACCTGCCCCTCAACAATTGCCCTGCTGGAAATCGAACCATGTCCTTGGCTCTGATACCAATTGTTAGGATCAAGCGCTTACCATTAAATCAAAAGCTATAGCTGTTAGTCAGAGAGCAACTCTATTTCCTTAACCTTCAATAAAGCAGATATCCAAGCTCATAATTTGACTATGTCTTAGCCCCTTAATTGGGTCTGCCATAAAACAAATGTTGCCACATCTTGACCAACAAAAATACACTTTTTAAATTTAAAGAATGAGACTAAAATTTAATGTAAAATTAGAGAACCAAACATATACTTTAATTTAGCCTTTGTATTTGTTATTTTTAATTTTATTATATAATGGATCAATTTTTTATTTTGATTCTACGTGATGGGAAAAAGCAGATAAATGAGTTCAAGAAAGAAATAATGAAGTACCCAATGCATTCGAATGGGCTTATAGATGTTCCGAAGGGTCTTGCCGATTTAGTGGAATCCATTATTGGAGCAATCTTCATTGATTCTCAATCAAACGTTGACATTGTGTGGAAGGTACGTGTGTGTTTCTCTCTCTCTCTCTCTCTCTATATATATATATATATATATATATTTCTAAAAAAGAAACATTCTAGAGGAGGGATCTCAACAAACTGACAACCCAGTATAGGAAGAGACTTTTTTTTATTTTTTGTAAGAAATTATTTTATTTTCTACTTTCTACACGAGTGGGGAGAACAGCAAGTTTAAAAAGTTACTTTCTGCAATAATTATCTTGGTGCAGAAAGGGATTTTTTTAAAAAAAGGATAATTTAATTTAAAATATTACTTACACCGCCGGTTGTTTTGTTTTTCCTGGGGTAGAAAGTATTTTGTAAACTGATTGTTAATAAACCCGTGTAAAAAGTCAACTCTCGTGAAAATGCTACAGGTGACACTTTTTATGTCACCGTTGCAATTTCCACAACTAGCCTAGTTAAAAGGCTCGCTTAGAATTTTTTTTTCTGTGTACTAGCATAGTGCTCTTTACAATACCTTATTTAGTAAATAAATTTAAACTGGGCGGTTATATAGTTTATAAGTAAATTATATAAAACTCCTCGAGACTTCGCATCGAAACAGTTACATATAACCGCTGACCTTTTATGAGTTTATATAATCTTTGATCCCTTAAATTTATCCTCGTTTTGGTTAGGAGATTTTGATCTTTCAAAGGGTAAAACGGTCCATATTTGTTATATTATCAGGATCAATATCTTAAATAAATACATGAGAGACCACAACCATTAGTTACGTTATAAACTTAAAGGATTAAAACTAAAATGGAAGAGATGAGAATTGTTTTCCCCCACAGGTTTTCAGACATTTGTTAGAGCGAATGATAAATGCAGAAACCTTAAGGACACATCCAGTGACAGAGCTGTATGAAATTTGCCAGAAACATAACCTGAAGGTTCAGTTTGTGGATTCATGGAAGGATTCAAAGGCAGTGAAGGTTCTTGTGGATGACCAATTAGTTGGAAGGGGAGTTTGTGGTTCTAAAAAAGAGATCGCTCATAATAGAGCTGCACAAAATGCTTTGAAAAACATTCAAACCATTTTGAGGGTTAAAGATGACAATTCAACTTTACATGACATTGTGGATTAAAAGACTTTTGTGCACTCGTTTTTTTGTTCTTCCATTTAAAAAAATGTATTCCATCAACATTCACTGTATATGTGTATATGCATTGCTTCGCAAAAAAAAAAAATGTATATATGCATGAAGATTTTAGTCAAAAGACCCCATTCACTATATATATATATATATATCGTAAGCTTATGAAATGGTCATGTTCAATATTCTGAATTATTTTCAGTGCTCATTTGCAATGACGAATGTCAATAGCTTATCACCATATCGCACCGTTCACATTTGAATAATTCATATTAATTTTGTTCATTTTTTAATATGAATAAATATTTTAATAATTCGTACATAATCTAAAATAAAATAATTTTTTAACTGTCAATTTTTAAAAACAAAATGATTTCTCTTATTTAAAAAATCATTAGTTGAAAATTTTTAAATATGAAACGTTGAAACCGTATTTAAACTATAAGCTCTTCTTATCTCAGTGAAAAACACCACCGCGCTCATAATTCCGATCAACGTTGAAACTTATTCACTCGATACACACACACATGTACATATATAGACACCTTGGAGTTTTTTTGGATAAGGTAGAGAGAGAAACTCACCTTCTCTCTTGAATTCCTCTCCTCCGCCTAACCACCACGGAGCCATCATGCTCTTTCAGATCTATTGCTGCACATCATCACCCATCCTTCACAGAGCTGTCGTGCTATTTCAAATCGGCCGTCGTCTTCGCTATCATTGTTGTCTTCACAGTAAGAGTGCTCTATTTTTTCTTCACAGTAAGAGTTGCTAATATAATGCTTTTAATGCCTTGTTTCTCTCACTTAAGGCCAAAGCTTTTTTAAATCAATTAACTAGGACTGGGAATGAAAGTATCAAGAAGAAAGATGTTGATGGCCTGAAAGAGAATAGAGGGAAAAATGATTCATGCGAGAGGGTAATGATGTTTCCTTTTGAGTTTGAACAAGTATCCGATATTTTGGATTCAAGAGGGTCATTCTATAAGAAACCCTACTAGAAGTCTCAATGAAATGGAAGAGAGTCATCATAGGTTGGGTGATATTATGGTGGCCCCTTTGACCGGCAAATCAACCATATTATCTAATTTTTCTCTTGTTTCTAGGTTTAGTCTAAATCCCATCATAGTAATGCGACAACATGGGCTTTGGTTCTGTTTCACAATAATTGGCACTGTTGGGATAAAGGCCACCCTTAATGGATTAAGCCCAAAACCCATTTTGGGTCAAAAGTGTCAATGAACAAATATGTGGGAACAAAGTTGTAATTTTTTTTAAAGATTTGAATTTGAAAATAAACTGAATATGAGGGAGAACAGTTTTTATGGGCGATTGTTTTATTAATAAACGGATAACGCTCATTATCCAAAAACATATGCAAGACACACAAAAAACTCCCTGCCCTCCTCTCCTTCTCTCCTCTATGCATTTGTTGTGTCTTGTATTTAGATCCAACATTGTGATCCGAATTCCGCATGGGTATCCGAGTCAATGTTCGATCTATCAGGTACGCCCGAATCCTTCAGGCATAATCTCTTGGCTTTTTCACAAGCTTTCAGCCTCCACTTTGTGTTTTTGGAGGTTTCTTCAATACTCTTTGGGGTACCCACATCCTGACTTTATTAGGCAATAGTGGCATTAATAGATTGCTTTTGCTCCGGACTGCTTTTCATGTAAATAATGCATGTGGTCAACTTGTTTCTTTGCGCCGTCATGCATGGTGCCAATGTCATGGCTTGTGTGTATCGTCATGCTCTGTCTCATATTTAGACTACGGAGTTTAATTTGAATAGGTTTAATAGTTCAGATTACAACTAGAACTTTTATTTCCGTCTGTGTATATTTGTTGTTTCTAGTTGTTAATATGCTTTTAATGTTTCCTGAGCATTGTGCAAACATGGTTCTTACTAGACAGCATCCTTTAAAAGCCCAATATTTTTATGTATCTTTTTATTATGTTTTAAATAATATTTCCTTTTTACCAAAAAGTCTATATATATATATACATATATATAGACACCTCGCGATCGAATCAAAGAATGAGATGCGTGGGAAGCTTTGAAACTCCTATAGTCTTGTAATGTTGCGGTAGATGGAACTTCAAATATGGATATCATCTGCCTTCTTCTTGTTTGGCTCTTTATTTAATGTAGTTAACTCCCCTATAACTATATATAATATAACCCCCACCATTAACTTTTTTTACGTTGACGCGGTAAATGTAATTTTTTTATAGATTTTAATTTTGTAAATATTATAAGTTAAGGTATAAATACAGCTATACTGCCTGCCTACTCAGTTGTGAAAAATCACTTCGCTGTATTAAACTGAAAGAGCAAAAGCATCGCATAAAAAAACACATCGTGGAGGTTGGTTTCTCTCATGTTCACTTGCTTATCCATTCCCTTCTACACAAGCACGGGAGCAAATGCTCTACAATACAATGCATAAATAGAGAAACTATCTAATTGATAACTCTAAAGCATCGAAGGCGCAAAGAAATATGTGAAAACACTCTGGAGTAAGGACACAATTGGGCTCACATCTAGAAACATAAGTTTTATCGAAATACTCACATTTTTTAGAAAAGTTATTTTGGAGACAAAACCTAGGTTTTGAAATAGTGATTTTCTTATCAAATCATACTTTCTTTTCTAATTATTTTTCTCTTTATTTTATCTTTCCTATTATTTATTTTTCCTCTTTCTCTTTCTTCCTACTCTCCTAATTATTTTTTCTCTTTTCTCTTTCCTATTATAATATTGTCTCGAAATCTGTAAAAGTTATTCTCATCATAGCTCCCAAACACGATCACTTTTGAAAACAAATGTTTTATCTTAAAATCCATAAAAGTTATTATCCAAAACCGATGTTTTGCTTTGAATTCCATAAAATCTATCTTCCTACTCTCTCTCCTAATTATTTTTTCTCTTTTCTCTTTCTTATTATAATCTTATCTTGGAATCCATAAAAGTTATTCTCATTATAGCTTCCCAAACACGATCACTTTTCAAAACAAAAGTTTTACCTTGAAATCTGTAAAAGTTATTATCCAAAACCAATGTTTTGCTTTGAATTCCATAAAATCTATTTTTCATTGGATTTTCAAACAAGTTCTAAATTTTCATTCAAGTACATACACAAGTCACAGGAGCAATTGTTCAATAAATTTTCATATTCATTTCCCTCTACACCTATTTTGCATATTGCCATGGTCTTCCAACAACAGTAGCAACAAACCTTATCCAATCATATGTGAATGATTGGTTACATTAATTATACATTGTACTTTATCATGACAATATTCATTCCTATTTTATATTTAAATAAGATTAACATGTTACTACGCGCAAAAAAACTATTAAGACGTTCAGTTTCAATCTGCAAAATGGAGGGCTCGTTGGGGAAAAAATTCTTTCAACAGAGGACATATAGAAAAGCAATGATCCAAGCTTGCCAAGACCCATATCAATGAACCTTGCAGTGGGAGAGGAAATAACAATGATTGCATCAACAATAAATGCTGACTATTGCAAACTACCAATTAAGATGGAACAAAGGAAATACGTTACAATGAATCTCATGATGCGGAGTTTCAAGAGAATAGATATATAATACCCCAATTTTTTTTTTTTTTTGGAAAGCTGGGATTGTTTTTTCTATTTTCATATTTTTTTAAGGGATGGAGAGGGAAATAAAAATTTAATCATGAATGAAATGGTTAATTAGCCAAGATTGTTGTTTTACTTTACACAGCATAACAAATTCTTCAAATGATTACTAAAACAGTTGAGTTGGAGCACTGTTTATTTATCAAGTATACGGATCGTAAGTAGTACAAAAAGTTATCATTCTCATAAAGATTATAACAAAAATGAGCGAAAATGCAATTATGCTCTTAATTAGGTTGGGCAAAAATCATTTTGAGAAGTTCAATTTATGAAATAATTGTTGGTTCAAAACAAACTAATTTAATATGCAACCAAAAGTCAATTCTAACTCCAGGAAATTAAGAGTTTACGATTACTTCCCTCTACATTTTGTAAAACTAGTTATTTCCCTCTTAATTAGCTTTAACGAAGAATCTAATGTTTGTCTAAGATTGACAAATATTGGAAAAGCTGTCTCAAGTTAAAACTAACATATATTTTTAAGAACTAATTCAATCTCTTGTAACAAGCTAGTGAAAACAATCATTAAGTACCAATCTTATGATGACAATACTAGGTCAATAGGTAAATCTTTTTCATATCAACAAACTCTCCACTCAATCATGAGTTTCAGGTCTAGCATGAATTTATCCAAGTTTTTTAAACAAGAAAATCTCTATCAAGTATATTCTCATTCAACAAATCAACTAAATGGTGATCAAGAATTTAGAGACATGAAGCAAAAAATAAAATTAATATATAATCCTTCATTAAATGCCAAAAAGAAGGAGAATAACAAAGTTTTAACCCATATAGAGGTTCAAAGTAATCCTAGAAAGGAAATGATTCTCTACTCATATGCATATACACAGAAAAACTGAGTTTAACAAGTTGAAACATCATAAACTAAGGAGGAAAGAGAAGAAAACCTTAGGTTAGAACTTCAAAATCTCTCTTGGAATCTCTCCCAAAACTCTAAATCTCTTCAAAAGCTCTAAAGCCTAGTAAAGAATGGTCCCAAAAACATCTTAGAAGTGAAGAATGAATCCATTTCGGCCAAACCTTGCAATATATAACCCTAAAGTCAGCTGCATCAAGTAAAATATGTAGTTGCACAGACGTCCAATTTTCGTTGGCTTCAACAAACATTCTTGTTGGCCGAAGCATGTGGCACAGAGAGTATCAAGTCTTCGTCCAATCGTTGCTGCTACAATGTTTATTTCTTGGTCTATACTCATTTTCACCCTCTATAAAAGAGAGGATGCATGAATTATCCTTTAATCACAAAATATGGCAAATAAAACAAGCATTTCTTTGAATTTAACTTGATGCACATTTTCTTCTAAAAAATTCTTTTTTTACACATTTAGGATTTCAAAAAACATAAAATGAGAAGAAAATATGCTGGAATACTTTCAATTTTTAAGAGTTATCAAGCACAAACATCTACAATGCAATGGATCAATAATATCCCTGAAAAGTTTTTGGAAAATAAAAATACAATTTTTTTATCAAGTATGCTCTATAAAGTAGCATGAATATATTTAGAGTTAATATGGAAGTTTATTTGAGAATAGCTTTTACAGAGTTCGAGGTAAAACCTCGTTTGGTATGCAGAATTCATTTCGATGGATATGGACATGGAAATGGAAATGAGGTTTAAAAGTGTGTTTGGTATGTCATGGAAATGATATATGATTTTTAGATGAAAAGCCTTAAAAGCCCTTCTAAATTAAAAAAAATCCTTTTTTTAACTTTAAAAATGAAGCAGCATTCATCTGCGTCGTCGTCGGAAGCTTCTGAGATGGAATTATCTCCATAGATTGACAAATCCAAACTTTTGAGATGAAATTGTAAATCCATGATTTTGGTGAAATTGGCTTCCATGTGGAAGCCAATTTCATGGTACCAAACATGCATGGATATGGAAATCAATTCCATTTCCATATCCATGAGATTTTGGGAGAATAGTTTTTACGGATTCCGAGGTAAAACTAAAGTTTTGAAAGATTATTGTATTTGAAAAGTTATATATTAGCTTTTAGGAAAGATAAAAGAAAAAGAAAAAAGAGGGAAGAGAAAATCTATTAAAAATTTAACAAGAAAATAATTCTTTCAAAACCTAAGTTTCAAACCTAGATTTGCAAAAATATGAATATTTTGACAAAATCTAGATTTTAGGGCAAAATCTAGGATATAAACGAGAGTCCAAACAGGCCTTTAGTGATGCAATAACTACCATGCAAAGGACAAGAAAAAAATTATAAGGAAGAAAGGTTGCAAATGTGTATTGCTTGATAAATTATATTGACTAATATATATGTTTGGCTTCATATAACAAGAACTTCAATCAACATTGCCTGTAACTGCTATTTTGCAAGCATGTGTTCATGTGCATGTTAACTTGCTAATTCATATCCTTTAGTGGTTACTAAATTCAATGCACAAAACATCCCGAGTCAATAGAAATTCCCCTTTATAACTAAAACTTCAGCCATTCTTAACATTACTGATGAATGGCTAAAAGGACATGCAAACAAGAAAACATTTCATTTGAAATACACCCACTTCATCTGAAATCTGTATATGCCGTCTTTCCCATATCTGAAATTCTCTTAATTTTCAAGTTAATTTTTTAAATAAATTCAATATTAAATTATGCAAAACCCCTTGAACTTGCATTCAAGGGGGAACCTATGTCCATCCCACTGGGTGCAGCCACACCCTCTGACTTCCAGAAAATTAGGTATATATTAGTACTATGTGATTTATTTTGCACCTATCATTATTTAATTTTGAACCAACTAAATTTTTACTCAAATTCTTTTCAAAATATATTCACAATAAATTAGTTTGCACTCCCTAATTTAGGATCCTAGGTCCGCTACGGCTTGCAATACTATTTGAATGATAGTGTTGGGTAATCTTACGATGATGGGGTTGATATTGGATCACTCGTTACCTTATACCAAACATGAAAAATTAAAGTTGGTATTGTCTGGAGCCAATGACAATCCCATTCCATCTATCCCACGTACCAAACAGGGTCCAAATGTGATTATTCTTATTACCTTTGGCCTTGCAAAAAATAAAAAAAAATAAAATCTCACTGCCTTTGCATTAAATATGATTAATGCTGAAACTATAAGATTTAGGGCTGGTTTGGATGCTAGGTTTGAAACCTAGATTTCACAGATTCCGAGGTAAAATTTAGGTTTTGAAATGTGATTTATGTTTGGGAAGTTATAGCTTTTACAGATTTCGAGGTAAAAAAGTAAGAAAAAGTGGGTATGAAGGAGGAAAGTAAGAAAGAGAAAGAGAGAAAAAGTAAGAAAGAGGAAAGTAAGAAAGAGTAGTAAAAAGAGAGTATGAAAGAGAAAACCTAGGTTTCAAACCTAGGTTTCAAAACCTTGAAACCAAACCAACCCTTAAAGGATCATTTTGAATTACAGGGAACAAAAACATGATCAAACTATAATGATTAATAATGTTATTAAGTATTAATTAATGTTTTTTGTTAAAGCACATATATCATTACAATGGAGGTAAAACATATTCGAGATACCATTGAATCCTAATTATTAAAATCTTTTTAAATTGGATTTAAATTTTGTATCCTCGTATTGCGAGAGACTCATCATTATCTTATATTTTTTTTTTTGCCAACACATCATTATCTTATATTAACCACTGTTTAGTCTAAAAAGTTTTTCAAAAAAAAATATGAACATTTTTCAAGATGAGGATCCAAGCCTATATTGAATCTATTTAAAAAGGAGATAGAAAAACACTTTTATATTAATTAATGTAAATATATAAAGAAGATTGTCAGTCTTCTTTTGTAGGGAGAATTAAATGTTTAAGCACGTTGACGTGTGTGTGTGTGGAGTGAGGAAGGCTAAGTGGCATTCGAACCTCCAAGCTCAGTTTACCTGCGAACGGTTTGGGCCGGAACATTTGTCTACCTCCCAAAACTGAGACGCCTCCGTAAGGCGGATAGAAGCTAATTCGCCGTCCGACAAATCTTCCTCGCCCTTACGTCCCTTAATTTCACCTACCCTCTCTCCGGCACACACCAATGCCGAACCTTCTCCTTCTCCCCTTCCATACTCACAGGACCCTTCGCCTCCGCAATCTGAAAGCTGAAATGAAGGTTAATGTTCACTTGCCTACGAAGAACATCTCCAGAGCGACCAGCAAGTGACGCCGACTAGAGTGCTCCGAGGTTTGTCTTTGACTCTTCTATCAAATGTTAAATCGTGTTTGCTATTTCACTGTTGAAATAGGTTAGATTTGCTTTTTAACATATGCTCTCCTTAGAGGAGCCGCCGCCGCCGCCATGATGATGCAATCATTTTTAATGATGTTTACTTCAGAAAATCCAGATCCTTTGTTTGTTTACCATTCATCTTCTATTATGCTCGCTGATTCTCCTATTGAATTCAATAACCTTCCTTCGAACAATCTTCATAATGAAATCTGTTGTGTTTGTTTACTACCCTTCACTCGGTGCTAATTACTGCTTCTCCATGGTATTTGGATATTATGTTAGTCGCCAGAGTCACTGACTGTAACATGTTTCCTTTCTGTTTTTAAAATCCAATATGTTATTCATTGTTGTAATTCTATAAGTTTGAGCCGGACACAAGTTTGAGGAATATGTCATCCTTAGAGGGCGATTTGCTGTAGCAGAGCTGTACAAAAGTTATTAAGTTCTGATTTGACAAACAGTCAAATATATTTGTTTATCCTTCTCTACAGTGTTGTTTATGAAAGGTCTGCTACTATTAAAATCCAGTCACTGATTCATTTGTCCATCTTTCCTTTCCTTCTCTGTTTTGTCCTTTTCTTATTTGGAACCCTACTGTCCTTTCCAGGACACATTGATGCTTCCAGATTTGCTTATAGAAGTTTAGTAAATATTTGGGTTGGATATTGTGTTTGGTGGTGTTATGCAGTATTTGATAAGTTTTAACAATGTAAGAATGGTGCACTTAGTTAACTGCATTTGCTACTTAACTCATGCTCGAGTCTTTAGGTGGGACGGTGCAGTTATTCCTATTTGGCAACTTTAGTCAAGGAGGTGTGGGTGAACTTACTAGTCTCTCAATTGGCGTGGCGAAATGAAAGTGAGGGTAGTTTGCAGGAAAATTTATGATTACATACGCTATGATCTCAAAGAAATTGCTTTTCCTTCATCCCTGCCGGATCCTCCTCATCTTGTTAAAAAGCGTCGCAAGTTGACATGGGATGAGCGCATTTGGGTAATCTATTTCCTTCTCTCATCTGATTTTTCACTTCTACATTGTTTTGTCATTGATGGTTTTTGGAATTGAAACTAGGCCGTCAATTTTCATCATAAATATCCATAATTTTTAAAAGCAGTGAGGCTAGGCTTTTTTTCTGAGTCCCAAGTTATTCACTGGCTCCAATTGCAACATGAGCATTCTAATATCCACATCTGGTCACTTGTCTCTTTTCTCTGTTTTGTCATACTAAGCACCATTGTAGACTCAAGGAGGTTAACATGATTCCCTAGGTTTTTATCAATGTTGTTAGTGAATAAAGTACAACTTTTTTATTTAATCAAGGGTCCCCATGCCACTTTGGGCTTGAGGCTAATCTCTTTTGAGGGTTAGACCATTAGAACGAAAGGGTTTTTACCTCTTTCACTGAGATTTGAATTGTGTTCTCTTCCTTATAAAACAATGTACAAGTTTGAAGATGCGGAATTTTAGTTAATTGACAATTGATACATTGTCGACAATTTCATTCCTTAGGTTTTGAAGACTGCGGCTAGGCTTTACGCTGCAAGCTGGGTTAGGGACATTGGTCCTGATCTTCGGCCACATGAATACAAGAAAGAAGGATTCACTGAGGAAGCTAATAAAGGAAAGAAAACTCCTCAAGAGACTGAACCTTCAACCTTGGAAGATCTTGGTATAATCTCTCTCTAAATTAAGATCAATGTTGTCATGTTGTTTCAATTGTTTGTTTATCAAAGAATTATGAATACCAAGAGTGAAAATACAATTTATGTTTCCTACCATCCTGCTTGTGAAAGCATTTAGAATTTTGTTATTCTATAATGTATCAATTGAATCAGAAGTGCTGTCCAAGGTGGCTGTTAATTAAATAAACTGTAATAACTAAATCCTCTTGTATGAGTGTATACCAAAAAATCCACAGAAATTCTAAGAAACTGCAGCACGCTCTGTCCCCCCTCTAAAACGTTATTTTTCCTTTTTTTAATTTCCCAGCCAGAATTGTGCGTAACAACTTCATTCAATTGAAACACAGCATGCAGATGGAGTCGATTACATTTTTATAAAAATTGACTTTTTTTCAAAATATTTTGATTCATGTACAGTTGCACCCAGTTTTAGCCAGTTGAGGCATGGGAGTGGTTGATTGAGGTGTATGTAATAGCTAGGAACTAATGATGAATATTTGCCCTTGAACATTTCAGCAGTTCAGGATAATACTTTTTTTTAAGTGGTGAAAGAAACTCCTTTCAATTTTTTCCTGGACGATGATGAAGGAATGAAATTAAGCCAAATCATGGCACAAAATAATAGCATCGTTTTTAAAGTTGTGTTCTACTCTCTGTTCTTGCTGTTCATGTTGCTCCATATACATCTGAGTTCAATTGGGTGTGATGGTTAATTTGGTTAAAGTACTCCCTCGTTTTTTCTTTTGTTTCATTATTTTATCTTTCTTATAAGCTGTAGTCATTATTTTTTAAATGGTTAGCTGTGGCTGCCAAAGGAGGAATGGAGACTCTTAGACCAGCATTACAGCGTATATACATGACAAGAGCTTCTGCTTATAGAGATGCTCTCAAAAGTTTTATAGAAGGGTACCAAGAGGAAGTTCAGCGAGTAATGGAGAAGAAGGTAGATGGTAAACCTGAAGACACCACTCAGCAAGCAATGGAGAAGATGGAAGATTCTAAACCTGAAGATGCTGATCGAGTCAAAAAATCAACTTGAGCTTATTTATAGGTGGCGAGATAGCATCTCCTACAATTTGATGCAATCTTTCCCATTGATAACATGTATGTCGCAGACAAATTCAGCGATGAGATGCAAAGCGTGAAAGGTTCGTGGTTTCATCATGGAGCCTGAAATGGCTGAAAATGATTTGCACGAGATGAAACATCAGACAGAGATTAAGGTCCCCAACAAATTATCTGACTCTCTCACTTTTGGTTGATGAGACTGCTAAATTGGCCAAGTATCCATATAATTATAAAGTTTGCATTTACAGTGCTAGTGTAAATTCTTGGGGTATAGCATCTTCCACGCTTAGGAAAGGGCTAAAATTCTTGACATGTTTTGATTTTGGCGGCTGAACTGTTTATACATGGATCATTGATAACCCAAGATTGTTCCAAATCTTTTTCAAACATCGGTTTTGGATTATTGGTACTACGTCAATGAAGATGTGAAACTTTATGGACAACACATATCTGATGCTCTTATGGAATGAGGGTTAGTTGGGCAAGCTTAATCCTGTCACTTTCAGAATGTCATTACTCTGCAATTTTAGATTAGCAATCAAACATTGATATGTTGTATGAGGCTTAACCTTGTCTTCTTCATTAAGATTGTTGTTCAGTATTGAATCTCCAAATCTTCAACTGGCTCATTGCAAATTGATGAGAAAAGCCCTGGATATGATGTTTATTCTGCCGGGCTTAATTGCTATCAAAGGAACATTTATGATGGCACACAGATATTTTGCTGAAGGAATTGCTTCAGGAAAATTCTGAAATGGTGTTGATTGCGACCACCTTACATATTTCATTGCTCATGGTTCCGTACTGTGATTAACTTCATCAATTGATAATTTCCATTGGGAACACTTGCAATTTCTGCTAAAGGATGTGGGTGTTTTAACTACTAATGCTATAAAGCAATGTGATTTTTTAGCCAATGTCGGTATTTTAACTACCAATGTGATTTTTTATTTTGTGTGCACTTCTCTTTAGCCAATAGCAAGCTTCTTCTATCTTTGAGTAATGCACTCACCACACTTTCGCCTCCTGCAAATTTTCTTCAACGCTGGCATGTTAATGCTTCTCCGCCCAAATAAGTAATGCCTTTTTAATTCTTGGACTTGTGGGAAGTTATACTCAACTTTTCATGAAACCTATGATATTGTGGTCTGGTTGTTATCCACATATTCTTTCTGATATATGTGGTGCATTAATATATGCATATTGACTGGTAGTATGCTCATCGCTTTATTATGCTCATGCGACATGCTTCCTCATATAAGCTTTCATGTGGTCTTGATTCACAAGGAAAGGCCCATGACGATACCATAGCCATGCAAGTAGAGAACTATGACATGGAATTGGATTTCCTTGTATGCCAGGAGAAAGCATTTCAGGAAGCATACAGGTTTACTTGGATCAGTCCTGCTAATTTGCAAACGGAGTATTCAAAGTTTGACCTTGAGGACAAGGTCAATTTTGAAAGAGAGTAATATTTTGAATGGGTTTAATTATTCCTAACTCTAGTCCTTTAGTCCTTGATATAGCAAGAAGTTGATTTTTATTGGGAAGATTAACAAAATTAGATGGATTATTTAAAAGTATTTAATTACATGTATTATTGGATTATATACAAGTTTATAAGTCATACAAATTAATTTGAAGAAAAAAATAAATATAGATACTTTTAATTAATGTATTTATCTTTAATGTTTTTAGAAAAGTCAACTTGCATATTAAAGATTAGATTACATGCAGTGAGATCATGAGCTTAATATTAAAGGACCATTATCCTCATCATTTTGTAATCTTCAGCTCAATAAGGAAAAGAAATCATCTCATCAAGAGAGGTCCACAAAAAGCATTTTGAATCAATAATGCCCTTCTACTCATATCTAAATGGTAGAGATGATGTTTTATTCGATCATATATATTCATAAGTAAGCTCATTAAATTTTTCATATTAATGTACAGTTTGACCCCACATTTATTACATATTGACTTTACTCTTTTGTGTAATAATGGATATTAAATAGGGATAAAGTTAAAAATTTGTTGAATTTTGGTATTAATTCTAACTTCAATGCCTTATATTGAGAAAAAAAAAGTCTGGAGATGGGAGTGAACAGAGCAGGAAGGAGGAAAAAAAAATTACAGTGAAAGCAATTCCTCAGTTTCTTCAACACAAAATTTCAGACTCGCAGATTATTACATCTTATTTCGAATTGTTTCTCATGGTATATTTACTTGCTTCACAGGATTTGCATGATGTTAAGTATATTATTAAGCATTAATAAACTATTAACCGTTGATCGATTACTTCTTGTATTTTTTAAATAATGGTTGGCTAACACACAAACCGTTTGAATTTCAGGTCAGTTGCATATCTCCTTCCTAACATTTAAAGGTTAAAAATTAAGCATCATGATGTTTTACAGATTGACTATTAATTCATCTACTGTTAAAATTACCGTTAAAATTAATCGTTTTTAACATGTTATAATTTTTTTATTATACATCATATCGTTTTAGAAATAATACTTGGCATTTGATATTAGCAGAATAAATTAGCTATTAATCTTGAAACTTAAAATCGTCACCCCCAATATTTTTTCTTTAATATTAAAATTACATTAGATATTGATTTATCATATAACAAACAAGAGGGGAAGATACCTACCTTACCTAGGAAATCTTTATTTTCTTGACAAACCTCCAAAACTCATTATGATTACAAACATTTTCAAAGGATAAAAATCACGACGAATTATACAGCTGTTATATGCTACTCTTTTCAATCCTTGTAAAAGTTAGATAATAATTATCTAATTTGATGAGATTAAAAAATTAGTTAAATTAGTTATTTATAATAAATATATAATAGCTTACACTACCAAAAAAGACTGTATTGGTAAAAGTTATTTTATACATTTGTAGCGGTTATAGCCATTGCAAGATCACTTAGTACTGGTTTCAAAAACATCTGCAAAAAACATCATGGCAAGAGGTTTAATATCGATTATACAGAACCAATGCACACTGATTCAACACCACTACTAAATTTGCAGCGTTTTGGACTAACCGCTACAAATAAAATTGATCTCAGGAAAGGCGAGCATACACTTGTAGCAGGTGTAAAACTGCTACTAAAATAAAGAAAATTTGGATGTTTTATATTGATATTTGTAGTGGTTGGTAACCGCTACTAAAATTTAAGAATGGAAATAAAACAAAAACAAATAGTAGTGGTCAAGAACCACTACTTATTGTATTCAGCAAAAAATAAAATTCTTGCCAAAGTTTTAGGTATACATGGTAATTTTCCTGCCAATATTTAACAGTGGTTATAAAACCGCTAGCCATATCATTCGAAATTCAAAATGCCCGCCAAACTAGGCATATTGTGTAGCAATTATGAAACCACTACCGATATCTTTCAAAATTCAAAATGCCTACTAAATTCGGTGTGTTTTGTAGTGGTTATAAAACTGCTACTAATATTTATTGAAATTTAAAAAATAAATTTTTTAATTTGAATTATAATTTAAATATGAGAAAATTAATTATAATTATACAATACTAGTTATTATTAATAAATATTTAATTCAATGTAAATATTATTAATTATAGAATATATAAATAATATGTAATGAAATAAAAAAACTGAAAAAGCAAAAAAAATATTACGTTAAAACATTATTATTAATTTAAGCAATAAAATTTAACAAATAAAAAAGGAAAATAAATTAGTATAATTAAAAATAAAATTAATATAAATTATGAGAAGAAAAACAAATAAGAATAAACTCTTTAATAGAACCACTTTGAACTAAGTCTTGCAAATGAAATACAGTCACCCATGCAAACCCTTGCAGATGAAAAAAGATGGAAGAACATAAAAAAGAGGAATAGCCAAAGAAGAGAGAAGAGGGAAAGAGCAAAAAATGAATTGGGGTGGATTGACTATTTATAGGCTCTTCAAGATAAGCTTATGACTAATCATGCACGTCACCGCAGACATCTAACTAGCTCTCCTATGTGCCAATGGTGCGCTGGGAAAGTAGAAGACATCCATGTATTGCGTGATTGCCCTGATGCTAGGTTTGTATGGGACCGTTTGGTTGATCCAGGAAAGAGGAATAGATTTTATGCTCTTGGTCTGCGTCACTGGTGCACGTGGAACCTTAAAGGAAAACATGGCATCAGGTGCAACAATGGGGCGAGCTGCTTAACGTTATCTGTTGGGCAATCTAGAAACGGCATAATAAGCGAATTTTTGATCTGCATGAGTCGCATAAGGAATGTGTGATTGCTCAGGCTATGGGTACCCTTAGAAGCTTGGGAAAGCACAGCAACTGTTTCCTCATTCCACTACACTTGCTAACTTCAGAAACAATAATGCCGAGGATGTTATCGCCAACATAAATATTTGGGTAGACGGTGCGTTCTCGACCAGGATGGGAGCTGTGGGATGTGGGGGAGTCCTTAAAGATAGATATGGGCAATGCATTGAGTCATTCATGTTTAGACCAGATACGGGTAATAACCTTACAGCAGAGCTCTGGGGATGTATTCTTGGACTAAAACAAGCTTGGGAAGGCTTCAGACAAGTTCGACTACATAGTGATTGTGCAGAGATCCTTTCAATTGTAAATACTGATCAGGGTGAACATCACCATGAAAAGGGTTTGATCAACGAGTTGCGCCCAGATACTCGCAAGAGAATGGTAGGTACACATCCAGTTGATCAGACGAGTTATGAACGAAGAGGCTGGCATCCTGGCTAAGCAAGCTCTTGGTCTACCGGTGGGGCTACACCGAATTCCAACTCAGCGTGCTCATAACCTACTATCTGCTTTTCAAGTTTATTAGTTGTTTGCCCCAAAAAAGGACATGGTTTGGATGCTCATTAAAGTGATGTGCTCTCTCAACTTATTAAATCTGAACTATCCAAATTTGATTCTGGACGATCTAGATTTGATTTTTTAAAATTGCAATTTTTATAAGAAAAATACTATTTGAAAATATAATAGTTAAAATATTAAATTTATTTTAGATTTTATACCAACTAAAATAAGTTTTTCATAATAATAAAATTTTAAAAAAAAAACCTATTTATACCAAGTAAATCAGATTTCAGACAATTTATATATAATGAGTTGGGGGAGCTCATCAAAAGTGATGAGCACCCTAGCAAGTTCCTCAGACAAACTAAACATAACTATAATCCAGCCCATAAACTCATTCAAAAGGGACTCAATTAGGGTTCCCAACTCATTAAATCAAAATCATCTGGTTGTATCTGGATAGTCCAGGTCTGCTTTTTCATTGGAAAGGGAACTCTAAACTCCTTCTTCCAGCTTAGCCACTCCAAGGAAGAGAAATCACCAAGAGCTAGCAATGAAATATATCAGAATAGCCACAACTTCAAATGATTTGACGTGCCACTATACGAGCAAAAGCTCTGAAGGATTTCGGGCGTACCTGGAGATGCCAAATTACGAATCTGCAGATACCCACGTGGAATTTGGATCACAAGTATGGATCCGAATATAAGACACAGAAAAAGCACCAAATGCAAGAACAGAGGAGATGGGAGGATTCTCTTTAGGAAAAGGGAAGGGAGAAGACTTGTTTTCTCTGTGCGTTATGTATGCTCTCTTTGGGGAACCACTTCCCCATATATATATAACTTCCCACACGAGTCCATATTTACGCATTTGACCTAACCCATGGATTTGGGCCTAATCCATCAAGGGTGACCCATATTCCAACAAGCTCTATTGACATAAACATCACCATGGGTGCAAATAAAACATCCTGCATGATACAGGAATAAAGTAAGCCTTGAAAGTGATGACTATCTTGTACATAAAGAGAGGAGTGCAAATTGATAAAGATTAGATAAAAAGCAACTGAGCAACTTATTAAGAAACAAAGACACGACTGAGCAGCATTGGAGCAGAAAACTGCAAATGCAACGCTTCCCATTTGCATTCATAGCAATAACATGCATGTACGTAAAAGATGTGAGGTATTTTATTACATATATATTATAATTATTGTAAATATTAATAAGGGAATTAATAAAATATCTCGTGTGTGGCTCATATTTTTTTGGGCCTAAGTCCAAATAGGGTAAACCATGGTCAGCTTTATGAAAGGTAGCTATCTGTTGGTGAGAGTAACAAGTCAAGCTTTAACATCCCGAGTGATACACGATCCCTAATTATTACTCTTGAGATCCCCTTATTGGTGACAACTCTTACCGGTTGTCATCATTGTGCCCTTTTTCCAATCAAAAGAGGCCTGACGTACCATGTGAATTATATTCTGACTTTTATTTGTTGTACAGATAGTTATTATATCATTGATCTTGGATCCCGAATCAGAGAGAAGAGCATTTCCCATCTTGGTTCTTGCAGCCCCTGAGATCTCATGAAGGTATACAACCATCTAAACCATGTAGTGGACCCAGCGGAATAATCACAGTGTTTAATTGCAATGTGAGTAGTTGCATGCGAAGAATCATACATTCAGAGCACACCAACGGTTTAGGAAACACATAACTCATTCTCTTTGAACACAAAATCTTCTATGATTGATCACACAATCACACACACTCTGTTCTCCCTTATTTCATACAAAAAAAAACCGAGAACTTCAATTCTTTTAAGGCTTCTAATATGTTACATCGCAATCCAACTCGACAACCTTCAGTTCAAACTAGTTTAGTCTAAATAAACTTTATGATAAAATCAGATTGAACTGGATCAAACCAGTTGGTCAGGTTGGACTAGATCCTAAACCAAGTGATATGATCAGCTAAAATGATAAGGTCTGGTTTAGGTGAATTTTTTTAAAAAATATTTTACAAATTGAATGTTGTATTTTTTTTTGTTGCTGTTGAATGTTGTTAAAAATTTTGATGAATTTATTATTAAGTTTTAATGTTTTAAGATGAGTTTTATATCATTATAGATAATTTTATTGGCTTACTTATATTTATGATATTAAAATCTTACCTTAACAAAAAATAAAAATAAGGCCCGTAACATTTAGCACGTGAGAGATTATATAAAACGCTGGAGATATGCTCTTTCGGCTGGTAAACTGATTCTTATCTTCATCTTACAACAAAGAGAAGAGCTACCTGGGCTAAGAATCCAGATTTGAATTAACAGCCAACAATTAATTGGCAAGTAAGGAATCCTAGGACACGTAGAGAAGAGTACAACTCTAGCTAGTTTCGTTCTTTAATTTATACATGCAAGGCATCACTATAAACACATCTGAAGAGATTCAAAGAAAGAAAGAGAAATCAAACAAAAATGGATTCAGAAACAGATCAGTGGGTGGTTGAAATAAGCCAGAAGCTAAAAAGCTGTGAATCTTCTTCAATGGACATTCAAACATGGAAGAAGCATTGCATATACCAAATACCCTCCTCTATTTTGGACGTGAACAAGGAAGTTTACAACCCCCAAACAGTGTCGTTGGGTCCATATCACCACATGAAGAAACATCTGGTAGCCATGGAAGAGCACAAGGAAAGAGCTCTGGTCCACTTTCTAAGGAGGTGTAATGGGAAGCCATTGAAGTTGCTGATGGAAAGCTTGGCGAAGGTGGAAGAAGATCTGAGGGACTGTTACAAGTCACTTGATGGTCAGTGGGAGAATGATAGCCGTAGATTCTTAAGGATGATGATTCTTGATGGGTGTTTTGTGCTTGAAGTGCTGAGATTTGCATATTATGATGATAATGGGGATTACGCAGAGAATGATCCTATTTTCAGTTGCCATGGAAGACTCCATTTCATACCTTATATCAAACGTGATATGGTTATGCTTGAGAATCAGATTCCTATGACTGTTCTTGAGAAGCTGATTGAATTTGAGGGAAACAAAGACCAGGTATTTTATTTTGTGGGTTTTAATTATATCATATGCTTTAGGGCATGTTATTAATAATAATCGCTTTATCTTATATGTTATAGGCATTTTAATTAAGGCAATTATTGGAACATTAACTAGTTAGGGGAAAAAATGGGCAAACGGTGTCTAATGGCACCCCACTATCTCTGATGTCCTTGTAAATCCCCAACTTCTAAAATATTGCAAAGCATCTTTCTTTTAAGGTCTTTTCTTATTCTTGTGAAAATATTCCCATCTTCTTTGACGAGTAGTTTCGTCATGAAAACCAGCTATTTAGAAAGGTTACCTAGTTGAGATGCTATTCATTCATATGAATCTAATAGTGGTTGAAAGTAATTATTTTAGCAATTTTTGTTAAAGAAATTGATTCCTTTATAGAAAAATTGCTAAAAAACCCGATTGCAAAATTTATTGTTCAAGGAGAACTAAAATTTTTTTAAAGACTCTGTGTAACATATTTTAAATTAGTACAACTATCTTTAACCATGTGCAAAACATATTGGCAAAAAACCATGTGCAAAACATAAGACATTTACACATTACTAGACATATTTTACTCATGATTGAAGATGAGTCGCACCTATTCACTGATCTAGATTCTTAGATACCTACAAGTAATGAATTTGGCAATCTGGGAGTTTTCAGCAATAATCTTCTTTATTTATTATAATATCCTTTCATTCTCACTGGGTTTGTTTCTATATTCTTATTGTTATTATAGGATCCAATGTTGCTGAACAAGCTAATCCTCAAATTCTTTTGCCCCTGCACTCCAATGTTAGAAAGCTTTGGAAAATGCTTGCACATATTAGATCTCTACAGAAAATGCCTCCTCCAACATGAACCAACTCACCCAACAACCATTCCTACACAAATCATCAAACCAAACAAACACTATCAACAAGTACAACAAGAAGACGAAATTATCATTCCCTCTGCAAGAGAGCTTCAAGAAGCAGGCATCAACTTCAAGCCAAGCAAAACCCACAGCTTCAAAGACGTCTCCTTCAAGGACAATGGCGGAACCCTAAGGATCCCTTCCATCATCGTTGACGACAGCACAGAGACAAATTTGTTGAACCTCATAGCGTTCGAACGCATGCACGTAGGAGCAGGGAACGAGGTTTCCTCCTTCGTCTTCTTCATGGATAACATCATAGACAATGAGGATGATGTGGTCATCTTGGAGCAGAAAGGTATTGTGCAGAATGCTCTTGGAAGTGATCAAGCTGTGGCCAAGCTTTTCAACTCACTGTCTAAGGATCTTTCTGTGGATTATAGTGAAGGAGGAGGAGGAGGTTTGGTTATGGTGCAAGTGAGTGTGTGTAGATATTGCAAGAAGCCATGGAATAAGTGGAGAGCTCTAATCTTATACAAACTTACTTCAGAAATCCATGGGCCATTGTTTCTCTTGTTGCAACAATATTTCTGTTTGCGTTCACCATAATTCAGACTGTGTACGCCATTATGCAATTCTACAAAGAAGAAAACTCGTTCTCTGGAGGATTCATAATTGTTAGCACATGAAACTTGTGAAACTCTCTGTTCTAAACAATGTAATAATAGTCCCTTGTATCTATGATTTGGTTCTATCATTTTTTTAAGAAAAAAACTTGTTTTAAATCCAGCTGGACCATATATGATTGGCTTTTTTCAAATGAATAAGATGGATTAGATATAATGGGACAGTATTTTATATTAAAAATCAAATTTATTGCAAGTCACAACATTCAAAGAGAAAGAGAATGTATTCTTTTTGTCCTGAGTGATTTCATTGAGATTAGAAGTTTTTCTTGATTTCTATGAGTCATGTTAAAATTGTTTTATAAGTAAAATTAGATGACTAGTTATCATCCACCGATACAGCAAAAACAACAAGTCATATCATACTACGTGATGAGGTTAACTAAATATATTACATGACATTATTGGACTATGTTAATAACCAAATATGTACATTTGTTAATCGAAATGTCTCCTTCAATGACTCATTGATCATTGTCATTTTATCTCATTGTCGTTACATTCCCTTTCTTGATTTATCTCGTTAATATTAGTGATCTCAAGCATGTGTGAAACAAAACTAGTTAAGTTGCGTTCTTCTCTTAAAGAAAATAACTAACTTATTGGAGTCATGATTTTTTATTAATTATGATTCCGTCCAAATATTCATTCTTGTAAATGTTAACTATTTGGATTCTCAGTCGATTGGCTGAAGACAAGAATAAGATCATTGCCCAAGAAGTTCAACTTTATCCTAATATGAATATCTACCGAGTTTATTTTCTAAAATTCTAAACCCGAAAGTTATTAAATTAGGTAATGTTTGGTTATGGGCTGGTTTGGATGCTAGGTTTGAAACCTAGGTTTCACAGATTTCGAGG